>CAMAPF010000848.1:0-18747 GCA_945859915.1 Cuscuta epithymum
ATGACAACAAAATGGCATTTCTACATGCAAAAACATGAAATTTCCAGATTACAAATTATGGCATTTTCACATTTTAGACTCGAAAATGTGAAATAGGAGAAGAAAAATGAAAAAGTAATGTTGCAAATAAATTCAATCCAATGCCATAAAAATGCCACAATTTGTGAAAAAATGTAAAAATTATAGCATTTTCAAAGATGCCATATTTCCATGTCCATAAAAATGCCATAAATGTGGCATTTCTTACAAGTTGATAAAGATACACAATAATAAACACAATATTTTTGAACAAGACCCTTGAAAATTCATACCCAAATGTTTTGAATTCAAAATTTTCAACTCAAAAATAAAATTTCCATTTAGAATCGAAAAATTGTTTGAATACATTAACATAAAATAATAATAAATGCAAGAGGAGCATAGAATAGAGGAGGATGAGGAGGGTGGAGGGAGGCCTGAGGAGGAGGAAAAAGGATGAGAAGAGAAGGAAGAGAAAGAGAAGGAGGGGAGGATTGTCTGTGTCTATAGACACTATGGCCGGAGTAAGGCGCAAGGACTAGAATCTCCATCACTCCATGGGAGATTTCTCGAACTTATAACCCGTAGTATTCGGTTATTTGTGCACGGAAGAGTAGTTGGACTATAATTCCTGATCAAACCATTAAACCAGATCATCAGACCAGATCAGCCTTGGATAATTATAAAATACACAGAAATCAGACGTTTATTACCAGTTCAGTTTAGATCAGACCAGACCAGAATCACCAGATCAGACCGGACCAACAAATTTATTTCCAAGTAAAAACATCCTACGCAGTACGCATCACATTACTTCTTCTTTTTGTCTTCCTACTCATATGTTCTAGCTCATTCCTTATTCTCCCCTTTTTGATGAATTTATTTTGATTTTGTTTCTTTTTGTATTTTTCTTAAACTCTTCCGAGCCCAAAATCTTGCACATTATATCGTACATCCGGTTGTACTGTGCGCACGGTACAACTGGGCTTTTCCTTCATGACGTGCTTCTTAAAACCTCGGTTCGCTTCTTTAATCGTCATTCACACTAGGCTCGCTGCTCATCGCCACCCTCACTACTCGCAACGATCTCTTCTCCTCCAACACGAATGCAGCACCTCGTCCTTTTGCTGCGCAGAGACAGCGACTTCTAGAATTGTCATTGTTGGCCGTTGCAACGAGAAGAAGAAGACTGGAAGACAAACCAATTGAAACTACTAATGTTTATTTTTACATTTTTGCATTACTTTACTCCTTTACAAATATTCTATTTACAGGTGTTGATGGGGTTGTGGGGCAAAACAAATCATGATGGGTCGTTCAGCCCAAAGCTCAGGAGCAACATAGCCAGGCCTATTACACGAATTGGCAACCCATGACCGACCCAAGATGCCCAGTTCCTAATGGGGCCGATCGATCGGCCCATTGATTGGCAAGTAGGCCCAAATAGAAATAGTTAGATTGTGGACATACATCGTAAATACCAATAAATAAGTCTATATTCACTTATAGTAGTACATTATTTCAATACACAAAAGCAATACCAAATTACAAGTTAAGAGGAGGTAACCCTAGCGTGGAGCGTTCGTCTGGCTCCTTATGCGTAGCGATCAAACGATGCAGAGGCGGGGTACGGGGCTATAATCACGGCCTCCACAGGGTATGCTCGACAATCGACTGTGTGTATAGGTACGATTTTTCGTTCTGTGCTACTTCGTTGAGGTGCTTTGGTTGAGGTGGTTGCCCGGCGGTGTTGCCGAGAATTTTGTCCGACTGAGTTTCTCTGGCCGATGATTTGGTCTGTTCCAATTGTGAACTTGTTTGGGCATTTGATCGTGACTTTTGCGACATCTTCTTTTCTATCTAGGATCCGACATTCATTTTGTTGGCCATTAATGGAGAGCTTAAATCATGCCATGAAAGGATGTCAATAGAGGAGCTTGAAGGTGAGGGATTAAAAAACGACAAGGTGGCGGTGCTTCCGGAATAACATTGCCTGAAATACTGACAGGTCCCGTATACGAGATGATTCCTTTGGAGGTGACTGGTCAAACCTCTTCTCTCATCCCGGTGGCTGGTAAAATCAGGATGCTTCTTTTGGAGGTGGACGGACAAACCTCTTCTCCTTCCTAGTGGTTGATAAAACCGGGATGTTTAAATTATTTTGTTGCGTGCTTTTATTTAAAGAATTCTTGTTTAATTTACTCCCATTTTAGTAGCAAGTTTAGCCGTGTTGTTAGATTAGTCTACATCGTTGCGGGTTTAGCGAATACGATCGGTCCTTGGAGATTGATCAATTTAATGTCTCATCACAATGTAGCCTTGAGTTATTGTATTGCTTTATCTCTTGTTACTTTCATGATTAATAAATAAGTTATCTTCTTTCAAAAAAACTCTATCAAATTCTCTTTGCATTGAATTGCTTTCTTAATTTTCATACTTCAATTCATATGTGGATAGAATTTGGATCAAATGAGAATGTTGAGTGAGTTAAAACAAAAAAAATGTGCACTATAATGAATGAGAAAATAGAGTGACAATTTTGTAAATAAATTGAACACTTCATATCATTGTGAGTTGTGCATTATTTTGTAGGCATTATGTTGTAGCCTACCAAAAGATGTAGGACAGTAGGAGCGTTTTATTTTGAATAAATAGAAAGTAATTGTGAATATAGTACATAGAAAATACAACTATGCATAAAATTTGATTCTGCTTTTATAGTGGAGACGTAACATTACTGAATTTGCATCATACCATGATACCAATCGGACAATACATACACATTCGAGCCAGATTCAATTACAAGTCTACAAGAGAAACAAATTAAAGACAAAATGTATATATTGTGAGGGCTACATATAGGCGAGAACATGAATTAGCCGTCCAGGCAGGCTAACATAGTGATTAGTGATGATGAACGAAACATAGATAGATTAGCCTTTCTTGAGTACGTAATTTTGTGAGTATTGTATTATTACTCATGAAGAGATCGAAGTTGAACATTTGGTGACGATCACGAAGAGTCCGGAGCTATTTTGCAGTTGTACCACCAAGCAAAGAGCGCGGCCAAGAAGCAAAGACCTCCAACGGGGGTGATAAATCGTGCGACTATAGAGATACCTCCTGTGATGGTACATACCCTATATTTGCATTTCCCACAAATATAATTAAATATGTACCGTGTGCACAATGGAATATTTTCAATGGGGAAAATTGTATATGTAGTATACATTGTCACACGTAATTCATAGGTATTCGATCACATTATAAACACGACATTGTCAGATGAACTATAATTAATTAGCTTTTAATCAACAATAACATTAGGACATAACTCTCCGTTTCTTTCAAATAAGGAGTAATATATTAGTACCTCCGTCCCCCTAATATTGAGACGGAAGGGAGTGGTGTGATTTAAAAAAAAATGGAATTATGTGCTTGATAATGTGTTGATAAAGTGGAAATAAAGTAAGAATGAATTAGAGTCACAAAAATGTTACCAAATATGTAATAGGCTAATATAATTAGGAATCTACCTAATAGATTCCTAAATATCTATTAGGTAGATTCCTAATTATATTAGCCTATTAATATGGTATGAGACAATAATAGGGGGGACATCCAAGAATTGAAAAATGGGACAATTATAAGGGCAGATGAAGTAACATATTAGGGATTTTTTGTATGGTTGATATTATTTCTCTTCAATAATACGGAGTAAGAAATGTTCCATATCAATAACATTGCTTGCTCTTTAGTGAAATTATATTGATAAAAAATAAATTGACTAATGCATGCCATTAGAATAATTTAAGTTGCAAATGCACAATCATGTATTTTTATGTAGTGAAATCATGTATTAAAAAATATTAAAAAAAAAATATATTACAAATTTATAGTATATTACAAAAACTGGACCACTTGTTTGTCAAAGTAAAAATTGTTGTTGTTTGAAGCATTTATAAAGGATTAAACTAGGACTAAAATTAAACACAAATATCCAAATAGTTACAAAAAGGGGAATTTGACTTTGCACACCACTTTGTGGGTGATATTGGACTTTGCACTCCATTTTGAAAAAACTTTGATTTTGCACCCCAACACATAACATTTTGTGAAGAAAAATTTATGAAAGGGGTGCAAAGTCAAAGGATTTTTAAGTGAAATAGGGTGTAAAGTCAAAGTTTTTTTTTAAATGAGGTGCAAAGTCCAATATCACCCAAAAAATGGGGTGCAAAGTCAAATTCTCCCTTATAAAAATGTAAAAGCAAAATACTCTTTCCGTATTTAAAAGTTCCCTACCGTTTTCTTTTTGGTCTGTATTTAAAAGTTCCCTACACGTCCATTTTTCGGTAAGTTTTCCCTTTATAAAAATACTCAACTACCATTACTTTATCTATTTTTTATCTTCTCTTTCATACTTTTACACATTCTTTCTATTTTTTCTACACTATTCACTACACCTACTATTCTATCCTAAAAAATTGTGACCAAAACTAGTGTAGAGAACATTTAAATACGGAGGGAATACTACGTACATAGTATATGAAAGAAAAAGTAGGCGCAGGGATTGAACCCACACTTCTAGGTTAATTGAATGAGTTTAAGAATGCTCTAAATAAAATTAAAAATGTTTCTATATTCCAAAATAGGATTGATATATTTTAATTCGCTAAATATGAGTCATTATTTTCATATTTTGGTAGTATCAGACTTAAAATAAGGTAGTATTTTGATATTTTTCAAGCTTGACAGTGATTATTTATATTTAGAGAATAAAAATATTACAGTCCTTTTTTACGGCTCCAAAATAACTATACTCGTATTTCGAGAATTTTCCTGTCATAGTTCAAATATGCTATTTGTTTTACTTATATATATATATATATATATATATATATAGAGAGAGAGAGAGAGAGAGAGGAGTTATAATATAGAGAAATGATATGTTATACTACCTCTGTCTAGTAAAATTTTGCCAAAGTTGACTAGCTCGAAGAATAATAAAGTAAAAACTATGTGGTTAAAGTTTGTGCAGAGGAGAGATAAATAACAGAAACCACAAAATAATTGCTTAAAAGGGAAAGTGACAAAGTTTTTTGAGACGTCCTAAAAGGGAAAGATGACAAAGTTTTAAATGACAGAGTGAGTATTACTTTTAATATATTTTGTATACAAATATATGGGGGTCGGGTGGGGGTTGAGAGGGATCAACTGCCCCCTGCCCCTTGTGGATCCACCACTGACTCTACATATACATATTGTGAGAATTTCAAAATAGGACTGTCATATTTTTATTTCCCAAATAACAGTAACTACTGTCAAACTTGAAAAATATTATCATGTTCAAAGTGAGGTACTGTCAAAACATAATAGTAGTTACTCCTATTTATGGAATAAAAACTTGACAATCGTATTTTAAAATACACAAATGTTTTTAATTCTATTTAGAGAAATTCCCATATGTGTGTGTAAAGAATGAGTAGTGGCGGACCCACTCTGTGTTTCACAGGCATAGGGTCTCGGGACCCTACAAAACTAATCAAAAAATATACTCCCTCCGTCCCGAAAAGGTTGGCCAAATTTCTTTTTTTGGATGTCCTAATAAGATTGGCCATTTCCATTTAAAGTAAGAAATATTACCTCCGTCCCACTCAACTTTGCCAAGTTGATGTAAGGTGAGAAATTAGAATAGTAAAAACTATGTGGTTGAGATTTGTGCAGAGGAGAGAGAAATGAACAGAGCCACAAATTCATTGCTTTAAAGGGAAAGTGGCAAAGTTTTTTGGGACAAACAAAAGGGGAAAGTTGACAAAGTCCAGTGGGACGGAGGGAGTATGTGGTTAAAGTTAATTCTCTCTCCTCTACACAAATTTCAACCACACAGTTTTTACTTTATTGATCCACGTGAAAGTCAACTTTGACCAACCTTTTCAGGACGGAGGGAGTACATATAAACAGTACTGTTAAATCAACAACAGAACGGATTGACAGAGCGATCATGTGCACTTCCCCAAAGCTCCCTTGCTTCGCAGAGTTTCAGGGCTCCAATCCCCTCAACAACTAATAGTTTTACGGGGCTTTTACACTAGTACGAGTTAAACATGTAATTTTTCTCAAAATAGGACCACTTAGTTTAAACATTCTTAAATAGGACTTTTTATGTGTGATTGGACCAAAATACCCGTATTGCTACCCCTGGACTGCTGCCAACTGCCTGCCACCGGCGCCGACCACCACCAGCTGCCGCCGGAGCTCCGGCAACCACCGTCGGAAAAATTTCCAGAACTTTTTTCTGGACTTCTGCCAACAATTCTACCGCTGGCCGCCGCCGCCGGAGTTCTCCGCTGAGCTGCCGCCGCCGGAGTTCGCTACCAACGGACTGCCTTGGTTGTGCAAGAGAACTAGGGGGAAATTAATTGGGTTAATTAATTGCCGGAGTTCGCCGCTGGAATCCGCCGCTGACCGGCTGCTAGAGTGTTGCCGCCACCACGGATTGCCTTGGTTGTGCAAGGAAACTAGGAGGGGCAACTATTTAGATCAATTAATTAATTATATAGAATTAGGGGTAAAGTGGTAAGGTTAGTCCTATTTAGGGAAAACCAAATAGGGAAAATCTATGTTTTTGTCTTAGCCATGACAATTTTCTCTAGTCTTACTCCGTATAATTTTTTAGTAAATTCCTTAAATAGGATTAAAACATTGATGAAGTGCACAAATATGATCATCATTGTTTCTTTCTAAATTAGTACTCATGGAATCCTAATTAACAAAGTTATATTCTTTTAATATGACCAAATAAATCATGTTTAGCGAATTGCAAACATAAAGTCCTATTTATGCATTTTGATTATTTTTAGTTGTATTTAAGTATTTATAGCATTTTTTGTTTATCAAAGCAACCCAACGGCTGTCTTTCTATTTAGTAGAATTTTTGTTTCTTTTTTTGCTACCACCAAACTTATTTATTAACTAACTTTTGTCCAATGATAAAAAAACTAATTTTTGTCCAAGTTATTTTCATTATTTTCATCGTACAAGATTGGAATTAGGACTACAAATCCCACTTATCATTAAACAACTATTATGAATAGTGACATTTGTGTTATATATGTAATCAATGGTGTAAAATAAAATAGGATATATTTTAAAAAGGGTTTTATAATCATCAAACACAATAAATGATTATGATTAATATGAATATTATCTCAGAAATAATATTTGTCAATTTTGCACATATAAGGTATATATGTCACATGATATTACTTTTGTCCTATAAACTATAAATTTAGTTTATATTTCTTTATTGAATTGAACAGTTTGAACATATTACTCATATTACTCGTATAATACGAGTAATATGTACAGAAATTATTCACAAAAAAGATTTACATCGCTGAGTTCGTTCCATTAGAGAAAAACAATAATACTTCCCAAATTAAGAATGAATGAAGTATACTGCAAAATCATATTACTTTAAGTAAATAGTGAATATCTTTTGCTTTTAATATCGGGACTATAAAAATGATTTAAAAGTAGTCATATTTTTATTTAAATAACAGGGGTTATTTACTTATTTTGTGATGAAACTCATGACAAATGAAACTCGCGTTAATGAAAATTGTAACTTCCGTGTATGCAAAATGTAACTTGCATAAAAAGATGTAGTTTGCGCATAAAAAGATGTAATTCGCGCATAAAAAGATGTAACTTGCTCAAATGATGTAATTTGCGCAAAGGAAGATGTGACTCGCGCAGTCGCGCATAAGAAGATGTAATTATATATACTATCAAATGTAACTCCAGGAATCAAAATAAACAAACTCAATTTCTTAAAAATTAAAAGCTTTAAAAATACATAAAAGAGAAAATTATATACTAGTATTATAGAAAAAAGTGTATGAAATTGAGTTTGTTTACAAAAAGTGTACTAAATATAAAAGTATTTCAGAAATAAAAATAGTGTATGAATGTGAAATGCAATATACTTATTTTATTTAGGTAATAAAGTTATTGTTATGAATTGATAAAGAATAAAAAAAATAGATTGAGTTGTGATTTAAGTTGAATATAAAGAAAAGTAAAATTGCAATTACGTTTTTAATTATACTTTGATGTAGAAGGAGAAGATAAGAAAAATAAGAGAAATAATGAATAAAAAGCCAAAAAAAAATTGATACACTCCAATTTTCCAAGGAAGAAAAAGAAAGAAAGGAAATACGTATTAGTGCTTTGTTCGTGGGAACGGTACACCGTTCTCATGGCATAACGATCACACAGTATAATTTGGTGTAATTTGTGTCTTGCGTGCACATATGTCTACGTGACTACGTTCAAAGCTTCACACAATAATTTAGGGGCGTAATTTGTAAGCATTTTTAAACACAGTAGCATATACGGAGTAATTTGCAAGGCATTTTTAATTAGCATATACGGAGTATGTAATTTGTAAGGCATTTTATACCATGTGACCCAATAAAGCGCGTTGACCCAACTAGGCGATAGGATTCTGCGGCCTGCTTGATATCCAAGAACAATAAGAGCTATAACGGCACAAACTATACTGATTGCTGCTATAACCCGACTCCCAATGTCTACCTGCAAGACATATATCGTCAATAAATCAAATTCTTAACCAATTTATATGTACAAAGCCCCGGGAGTACTACCTATATAATACCTGGTGAGGGACATGGATTAGTGCAATGATCCCACAAATTGCTGCGACAACATTCCCTGCTACAATAGTCCATATTGCTTTTTCTTTGATTTCCATTTTAGGGAGAAAAAAACAATGGAATTATGCGCAATTCTTTTCTTAATTAATTTGCGAGGATGGAAATGAGAGTTGGAATGTGGTGGGTAGGTAAGGTTTCATATTTATTTATAGTGGACACATGACCGTCTTTTAGGAGGTGCGAAACATTCCGTATTTCTTAATTTAATTTGCATCACCGTTGACGCAACACAAGTACCCTATTTGATTACCTCTTTGTCACTTTAACTTTACTAGCGTAGTGTATAGCTGTCGATCAAAGACGACTTTCATAATTACTTTTTCCCCAATTGTTTATTAGGAAAGTTCCTGAAATAGGACTAAAAAAATTTGGAAATTCCAAAATAGGACCGTCATATTTTTATTCCCAAAATAGGACTATTTACTGCCAAGTTTGGAAAATACTGCCGTGTTTGAAGTCAGGTACTGCCAAAACATGGCAGTAATTAGTCCTATTTTAGGAATAAAAACATGACAGTCCTATTTTGGAATTTTTACTTTTTAGTCCTATTTTGGGTAATATCTCTTGTTTATTCTAATGTACCGTATTTAAAAGCTTACTACACTTTCCTAATATCTAAAAGTTTACTATACATTCTATTTTTTATAAATTTTACCTTTAAAATATTCAATTATGCTTACTTTTTTTACAATTTATTTTCTCTTTCATATTTTTTCACCTTCTCTCCTACTTTTTCTACACTAATGATTATCCCTAGTCTCTTACAATCTCCTCCTTAAATATTGTGCCAAGACTTAATGTAATGATCTTTTAAAAATGAGTATAACTTTGAAGTAATAAAATATTCTCTTTGTCCCTCAAAACTTTGTCAACTTTCCTTTTTTGGGTGTCTCACACTAACTTTTCACTTTTCAATTTAAGTAAAGAAATTGTGGTTCCAGTCAATTCTCTCTCCTTTGCACAAACCTCCACCACACAGTTTTTACTTTATTAATACTTGTGTCGGTCAAACTTGGCAAAATTGTAGGGACGAAGGGAGTATTACGTAGTATGATTGTTGCAAACATATATTTCATAAAATAATGTCAAATATGGAAGGGGATCTCAACAAATGGGCCAACCAATTCTCCAACGGGCCATCATAAATCATGTGTGTCATACACATAATCTAACCAAAAGAGTGGACACATGGCCGTCTTTTAGGATGTGCAATAAGTGTTTCGCACTGAGGTCACGTTTATAGGGGGCTCCAAATATTTAGTATGTAGTATTAGTTATAGGTTTAATTTTCTATATATTGTGTATTAGTTCATATTCTAAAATGTGTATTATGTCACAACAAAGACTCAATGGTTTGACAATGATATCAAATTGAGAAAAAGTTCTTGAGAAGATAAAATATAATGATTTGATTGATGATTTTGCTTCAAAAACTGCTAGTACAACCATATTCTAAAATTCATGTGAAACTTCATCAGTGATGTAATATTAACTTTAAGATTGTTTAATTTGCGTATTTTAAACATTATAAAATTTATAATTCATTTAACTATCTAGTCTTTTTGTATTTCATTGTTAAGTTTGTTATTGTTTATTGTTTTAGAGGGCCTCAATTCGCCATTTTGAATTGAGTGACCTCCAAATTCATTAGACGGCCCTGAATGGACAAATGGAGCAGATAGATTCCAAATCTAGTATTATTCCCTTTCTTGCAATTTTATCTTCACTAGCATGTGTACCCATGCACTACACGGAAAATTATTTGTTTAAAGTTTTGTTAAAACTTTTTAGGGAAAATGAATTGTATGCGAATTCATCAATCTGAATTTAAAAGAAAACTATGTCGACTATTGATAGAGCTATCAATAGTCGAAGTCCATAGGGCTAGCTCATTTCATCCCCTTTCATGGTAGGTTAGAGCTGTCATTTTTTAACCCGATGAACTTATTGATTTCTTGGGTCAACTTGCATGGATTGCAGGTTAAGTGGGTTGACCCATGCAAGTTGCGACTTACCCAAAATATAAACATCTAATTTTTACTTTCATTTTTTTCAATATTGGTTTACTACAAAATTATTTTCGAATATACTTATCACTCCGTATTTTACAACATTTGTGAACTATTACTTGAATATTCCTATAATAATTTATCAAATAAATTACTCTAGCATATATTTTATGTTATAGTTGATAATAATAAATTTATAACAATTAATAAGCAGTGGTTTCAAATATTTAATCAAAATATCTCATTGAATCTTTATTTTTTACAATGAGTGCTTTTGTGAGATACCATTCAATAGTTATGAAATTTTAGTTTAACAATGATTTAAATATTTAATAATATATTTATTAAACTTATCAATTATTGTGTGTTTAGTACACACACACACACACACACACACACATATATATATATATATATATATATATATATATATATTATTTGGAACTACACAAATTTAGCGAACCAACGAAAAAGGAAATGTCGGAAAAAATTAATGACACATGATTTAATAATTACTATATTTTGCAAAGAAATAAGAAACAATTTATAAAACCCCTGAATAATGGAGCACCTCCAAGAGCTTGTGAAAAAAAAAGAAATAGAGTAATGTTTTTATGTTAAGAGAGGATAAAATTTGTTAATAATTTTTTATTTTTGAGTATTTGCATTTTGTACTACCGGTGAGTGCAGAATTTTACCCAATTTTATACAAAACATTATGACAAATATATACACATATATAAAAATAGATAATGGATCAAATATAAACTCCTAATAATTTCAAATTAATATATTTTGTATTTAAATCATGATAAAAAAAATTGTAATAAAATCGATTTTTTTCGAATGCAACACTTTGAAAGTTAATCCGCATAAAAATATGTAGCAATTTCAACATCAATTTTCAATAAAAATATCGTAAAGATGCATCGTACAAAGTTTTACACAATAAGCACAATTTGTATTGGATCCACGTCTATAAATATAAGTACATATGTGTGTGTGATATTGGAATACATAAGAGTATAGTTTTGGAAGTTGAATAGCTTTTTCTTTAATTTATTGTGTTGCCATGTGTCATTTTTTCACATAAAACGACAAATTAATTAGTTTTACAACCAAATATGTAAATAAGTAAATTTATAAAACTAAAATTAATGTGACATGATTTAATAAGTACTAAATTTTGCAAAGAAATAAGAAACAATTTATAAAAACCCCGAATTTATAAAACTCCCGAATAATGGAGCACCTCCAAGAGCTTATGAAAAAAAGAAATAGAGTAATGTTTTTATGTTAAGAGAGGATACAATTTGTTAATAATTTTTTAATTTTGAGTATTTGCATTTTGTACTACCGGTGAGTGCAAAATTTTACCCAATTTTATACAAAACATTATGACAAATATATACACATGTATAAGTAAATAAATTAGAAAAAAATATAGATAATGGATCAAATATAAACTCCTAATAATTAACAAATTACTATATTTTGTAATGAAATCATTTTTTTTCAGATGCGGCACTTTGAAAGTCAATATGCAATAAAAGTATCGGAAAGATGCATCGTACAAAGTTTTACACAATAGGCACAATTTGTACTGGATCCACCTCTATAAATATATACTCCGTATGTGTGTGTGTGTGTGTGTGTGTGTGTGTGTAGATTTTGGTTCAGGTGAGAAATGCATCTAATGTGAGAAATGAGAATGAATCTCAGCCATTGGATTTACGAAGTTGCACTAAAATTGGCTTTATGTTGCGGTAATATTTAAAATTTGCACTTGTTGCACTAAAACTGTTTCATGTTGCACTAATATTTGACGGCATTGCACCGAAATAGCTTCATGTTGCACTAGACACGTGTAATACGGATGTTTCAGTAGTAATTACAGAAATGCCAGCGTGCTAGATTACATATTTCAGTGCATCATGAAGTGTCTTTTAATGCAACTTAGTCGAATCCAATGGCTGAGATTCATTCTTATTTCTCACCCAAAGGGTTCTTCTCACCTGAACCTTACCCTATATATATATATATATATATATATATATATATATATATATATATATATATATATATATATATATATAGAGAGAGAGAGAGAGAGAGAGAGAGAGAGAGAGAGAGAGAGAGAGATGACAGTTCACATCAGGAGCTCCTGAAGAGAATCCCTGAGCGGACAAGCCCATCAGAGGGTCTTCCCGGTCGAATTTTTTGATGAAATTGTTTAAGCAAGTTCCTCATCAAGTCTAGTTTGTCCATACCAAATTTCAGCTCAAAATTCGATCGGGAAGGCATTCAAATAAATTCTTGAAACATACTGCACATTATATGTGCGCAGAATGTGTAGTATGTTTCAAGAATTTATGTGAATGCCTTCCCGTTCGAATTTTAAGCTGAAATTTGGTGTGGATACCCTAGACTTGATGAGAACATGCTCAAAAAAATTCATCAAAAAATTCCACCGGGAATTACCCCAAACAATAAAGTTCGGACATCACCTCTCGTTCCTCCGGATGGACCTGATCATTCCTCTATACATACATACATACATACATACATACATACATATATAATAGTGTAATACATAAGAGTACAGTTTTGGAAGTTGAATAGCTTTTTCTTTAATTTATTGTGTTGCCACGTGTCATTTTTTCATATAAAGGATAGCGCCACATGTCAATAATTCCTCCAAAGGATTCTTCAAGAGTTTGATATATTATAGGGATAAGGGTCAGATAGGGCCTCGAACTTGGGAAAAAATGTCAAATAAGGCCATATTTAGGATGCTATGTCCGGTTGACTCCATTTGGGGCGGTTCCCGGTGGAATTTTTTGATGAATTTTTTTGAGAATCTTATTCATTAAGTCTAGTTTACTCATATCAAATTTGAACTAACAATTCAATCGGGAAGGCATTCAAATGAATTCTTGAAGATTACTGCGCTTTTAACTGCACAGTTATCTTCAAGAATTCATTTGAATGCCTTCCCGATTGAAGTTTTAGTTCAAATTTCATATGAGTAAACTAGACTTAATGAATAAGATTCTCAAAAACTTTCATCAAAAAATTCCATCGGGAACCGCCTCAAATGGCGTCGGCCGGACAGAGCATCCTAAATATGGCCTTATTTGACATTTTTTTTCAAGTTCGAGGCCCTATCTGACCCTTATCCCTATATTATATTATATAGATATAGATAGATATAGATTCTTTATTTTTTCACTCAACAACAACAATAACATCCAAACCTTAATCTCAAAAGATATTGGGGTCGGTTAATACAAATTGTTACATGATATCACCATCAAAAGGAAAAGAAAGACAATAAAGATAAAAAAAGATAAGCTATTATCAAAAGATAATATAAAATGAGATGAAAATAAAATCATTTTTTCTTTTATTAAAAAGAAATAATGATTCATAGTATTTCTTTCTCATCTGTACAATTCTCAATCACACAATTTAAACTTTCGTAATCTATGTTCAAAGTCAATTAAAACCAAAAGTTAATACAGTAAATCTATCATTGGTATCAAACACGCAATTAGACCATCATTAGGAATTGACGGCTGTAACACTATGCTCTAACAACTACTTTTATCATCGCAAGGCGCATTTGGTAATAAATATTTTTTTATTTATGATCATTTCTAGACAACTTTTTATCGAATACTGTAATGAAAACAAGTAACACCAAAGTTATTTTTATGTCAAAAAAAGATATTTTTCTAGCTAAGTATGCAAAATAGGACTATTTTAAATACTTTTAATGTTATTTTTTCTTTAATTTTTTTAAATGCTCCCTCTATCTCAGAAAACTTATCCAAATTATAATAATAAAGTAACAATTATTTGGAGGGAGAAATAATTCTACCACAAATTTATTATTCTATATAGAAATGACAAAGTCTTTTGGAATGGGAAAAATAAGAAAGTTTGATAAAGTTTTGTAGGATGGTGTAGCTATATTTTAAATATCTTTTTTATAATTCTGCACATTCAACATTTCAACCTATTATGTCGCTCCAAAATTTCATCAACTTTAACACAACCGATTGAAACAATTTTAGTATTACCAATCAATCTCTTCTAGAGGTTTATTTACCTTTTCATTTCTACAAATATTAATTTGTAGGGCTCACTTATGAACATGTTAATCCATGTGGAACTAATATGTAGTACATTATTTTAATAATGTACTACATATTATTTTTATTACTTATTAAACACATGTACTAAATATAAATATCTCATTATCTATCTGGGCATGGACTCGGTTCGGGCCGGGCCCGGTTCGGGCCTTGAACCGGCCGGGCCTCGGTTCACGGTTTTGGAGGCCCGGAACCGGTCCGGGTGACCCCGGGTCCGGTTCGGGCCGGGCCACCCGCTCAGTTCACGGGCCAGGCCCGGTTCACGGGCCAGGCCCGGTTCACGGGCCGGGCCCGGTTCGGGCCAGTCCTTTTAATTTTTTTTTTATATTCTTTACTATATTATTATAATAATTGTTATTAAAAACAAAATTCAAGTGCATTTATTTGAAATAGGAAGTACATTTGAGAATTGAGGAAAAAATAACAATATGAAATACATTTTCGAATAAATATCAATTGGGATTTCCGCCACCGTTGGTTGTTGTTTTACCTTTGTCACATGACTTCATATGTTTCATTGGCATCCCGACTCCGTGTGAACGCCCCAAGCAACACTCTTTCTTGCACCACTTGCAAGTTGCTCACCACAGTCCGGTCTTCGGGTCCTTCCACTTATCAAAGTTGTTTTGCATAACAGAAGAATTACTTTCCATCTTTAAAAATTAAAATGGTAGATGTATAAGTAGAAATGTAGGATAATAAGAGAAGATGAAGATGGAGAAGAGTTGGAGAATGGAGAAGAGGTGTAGAAAATGGTAGAAAATAGATGTATTTATAGATTTTTTTGAACCTCACCCCCACCCCACCACCCCCCGCGACCCCCCTGCCCCCCACCCTAAGCCCCAACGGCTATATAGCCGTTTGGGAGCAATCTCCCACTTCAAAATGTTTTAATTTTTTTTTTTTTGAAAATTATACATATTGTGTATAGGGGGTGTTTGGATCTGATTCTCAAAACTGATTCTGCTCCTTCAGGGAGCAGAAACAGAAGCTGGAGTGTTTGGGTGAAATTCCAGAAGCACTTCTGGAGCTCTAATTTACTCTCAGAATCAGTTTTTTTAGAAGCTGGGGGGTACCAGCTTCTGAAAACTGATTCTGATTCTGCTTCTGCTTTTAAAAAAGAAGCAGAAGCAGAATCAGTTCCAAACACCCCCATAATTTACTTAGAAAAGTGATTTGATTTAGAAAAGTGTAAGGAAAGTGATATGATTTAGAAAATTATACATATTGTGTAAGGAAAATGTTTTTAATTTTTTAATTAAGTAAAACTATTTTTACTTAGAAGAGTGATTTGATTTATAATTTACAAATGTTACAAAATAGGTGTATAAGTTGTAACTTGTAAGTTTGTAACAAAGAAATTAATTTACATAGGGATAAGGGTCAGATAGGGCCTCGAACTTGAAAAAAAATGTCAAATAAGGTCATATTTCGGATGCTCTGTCTGGCCGACGCCATTTGGGGCGGTTCCCGATGGAATTTTTTGATGAAATTTTTTGAGCATCTTCCTCATTAAGTCTAGTTTACCCATACCAAATTTCAGCTAAAAACTCAACCGGGAAGGTAGTCAAATGAATTTTTGAAGATAACTGTGAAGTTAAACAACGCCGTACATTTCGGAAAATTATTTGACTACCTTCCCGGTTGAATTTTTAGCTGAAATTTGGTATGGGTAAACTAGACTTAATGAGGAAGATGCTCAAAAAATTTCATCAAAAAATTCCATCGGGAACCGCCCCAAATGGCGTCGGCCAGACAGAGCATCCGAAATATGACCTTATTTGACATTTTTTTTCGAGTTCGAGGCCCTATCTGACCCTTATCCCATTTACATATTAATATTACATATTTTAATTTAAAAACGGCCTTTAGATTTTACAAAAATAATTTCAAGTTGTAAGTTATAAGTTTGTAAAATTGTAACCAATTAATTAATTTGAGAAGTGCTACATATGAAGTACAAGTTTACAAATGAATTTTATTGAATTGAATTATTGAATTGATGTACACAATAATATAAAATAATTCAAGTATATTTATTTCAAATAAGAAGTACAATTGAGAATTAGGATGCATTTAAAATATGTAATACATTTTGAAATAAAAAATCAATCGGAATCTCCGCCTTCGGTGGTTGTTTCCTCCATAAAGTGGCAGGTGGGAGCGATGGTCATTTCTTGAGTTCTTCGTTTGGCCTTCAACCAATCATGGAAGCAAACTAGCGTCTCAAGAGAGCTCGGGCTCAACCTCGTTCTATAATCGGTTAGGACGTTGCCGGCCGCACTAAATTCTTGTTCCACGGCAACTGTTGATATCGGCATTGCTAGCACTTGCTTAGCCAGTTTTGATAAAACCGGGAACGTTCTTTCATTGTCCTTCCACCACTTAAGAACGTCAAAATCATCCCCAACTTCATAATCAACATTCAATGTTAGATACAAAGAAAGCTCGTTTACATCTATATCCTCTCTACTTTTCCGAGAGGACTTGCTTAATCTTAAGGGTAATTCTAGCAACTCTTTGAGGGAGGTTGTTTTGGTGCCTGAGAGTATAGTCACAACGCCAGGGGATATTGTAGTTAACGACAAGGATAGTGAACTTGAAGACATTAAAGAAGGAAAAGGGAATATGCATAGTGTTTTGGTGGAAATAGAGGAGAAAGAAGATAAAGTCGAAAAGGTCTTAGAAACAATTTCTCAAGGGGGGCTACAGATGGAATCTTGGAAGACAGATGTTCAAATGGAGGATATTCAAGAAGTAACACCCCTTCAGGTATCCTTTCCTTCAAATTCGAGGGGGTTGGGAGAGGAATTAGAAACAACACCTATAAGAAGGCTTCTTACAGACCGTGAACTGCTAGACCGTATGGCAGATCCCAATTACTCTATTGCGGATCCCAAGTGGAGTTCATCTAGTTCTATACTGGTTCCTAGAAGGAGTACTCGCCTTAAGCAAAAAAAAAAGGAAAAAAAGTTTACTGAGAAGTAGGGTTGATTTCTAGATGTTTGTTGGGCTTCTTGGTTCTTCTTGGGGTTCTGTTTGCGAAAACGTGATATTTAGGGACACCTTATTGGTGGTCGGTGGATGTTCTGTTTGGGCTTCTCATTTCATCTGCAGGGTGGTGCTTTGGTGTTGGTTTCTTTGTTCACTAGAGCTTGTTTCTTTACTTTAGCTTTGGGCTTGTACCCATGTTCATTAGCGTTTTGTACTCTTCTTTTTTTTAATAAAGTTTTTCATTTAAAAAAAAAACAAAGAAAGCTCGTTAACTGAGCTTTGTTCAGTAGCGGGAGTTGCTCTACTTTTTTTCATAAGAGAACCAAATGCAAATTTTAAAAGTGATTTTCCTTTAGATGAAGAAGATGTTCGCGGCATGAGAGGGGGTGCATTACCATATTGTGCATGAAATTCATTATACATTTGATGAAATAAATTACTAATCTCGTTGTATTCTTGTTTAGGGTAGATGGGATTATCATCGAACTCTTGAGTTGGAAAAAAACAATTATAATAGTAATCTATACAAGTTGGCAACGCGGCAAGTCTATAACGAGGATCAAGAACAAATGCAATACCTTATATATGCGGAACATGTGAATAATATTTTAAAAATTTTTGTTTCATGAAATCACAAAAATAACTAACGTAAGCGGCATCGGAAAATTCTAAAAATGCGCCGGCGAGATTAACAGCTTCAACAAAAAATTCGTTTGCGGTAGGTTTATAAACATGAATAAAAGTTTGAGTTGCGTTATTAAAATATACCAAAACATTAACAATTTTTTCACAAGTGTCGATGTCAGCCGGGTTTATAATATAGTTACA
>CAMAPF010000849.1:0-37346 GCA_945859915.1 Cuscuta epithymum
AGATAGTGAAATATTCTATAATACTTGGATATCTAAGCGGAATAATAAATTCAATAAAAAATGAGTGGCAGCTTCTAAGAAGCACAAAACAAAGAGATACCTTATAAAGCATAGTTAGCTTTTTGTTTGTAGTGTCAATATGTGCACTAACATGACAATTAACTACACCAGCGCTGTTCTTGGTTCGGCCGTCATCCACAATTTCATCAGCAAGTGCAGTGAGCTCATGGAAGTGAGTGGCAAATAATGTAGGTGCCTTAATCGTTTCAACAATATGTTCACAAATGGCCCAAGCTAAGCCTGAAAGTTGTAGTTAAGAACAGTGGATGCAAGTTAACTAAGCTGTTTGAGGAAAGAAGTTGTACAAATGTTAGACTAGATTTGAGTGTAATGATTAGGGTTGCAATAGAGTTAAATAAATATGAAGACAAACATTGCAAATCCCTGTCCACCACTGTGCTTTTGAAAAAGAACATGAGTATGAAATGATCAAGCAACTGTTTCTTACTGCGTACTTAAATTGAGTTAACAAAGGTTAAACACAAAAGCATTTGGCTCTCAAAGTAACTATATTGACGATTTGATGGTGCATTTAGTTGTAGTTATGGCTGTCTAGATGATATGCCATGTACAAGATTACATAGATATAGAAGCAAGAAAATATCAAGCTGTCAACAGTCAAATATTACATCTAGCAAAGGATTCATTCAACACCCAAATGCATAGGTTAATACAAACCAAAGTAACAAAATTTAAAACTGGAATACAACTAACCAAATCCATCATAAGTTGATGTCCCACGTCCTAATTCATCAATAATAATCAATGATTTATCAGTAGCTCCTTTAAGGATTGATGCAGTCTCAAGCATTTCTTGCATAAACGTTGAAACTCCACGAAGCTGTAAAATAAAGATGGCAAAGATATAATTCTTCACCAGAACTTCACACATGAAGAAATGCCAATTATTGTGATGTCATTGTCACATACTAGGAGAAAATCATAATGTAAACACAAATTAAGAATGTGGCTGAGTTAGATCTAATGTAAAAATGAATTATGTGAAAAAAGGATCCATGTAGTAATAGATGGAAGTCGGAAAATTAACTTTGTAGTCGGAAGCAGAAACGAGCCCCTATCACTTATTTGTGGAATGTGGAGTAATTAATTCTCATCACATGACTCATGGTTTTAGTATAACTATAATGCTGTTTTTGCAATCTATATGATGTGCAATGTGTGAGAACGGAGAAAAGATAAAATTGAAAAAGAGATCTAAGAAGTACCTTTGTGTTGAGTGTCCCAATACATGTGTACTAATTAGTGGGAGAAAATTGTAAAAGTTATAAAAGTGTATTAATCGTCATCATCATCACCCCACTGTCGCAAAAGGCTCCCACGTACGGTGGGGTAAGGTGGGTCAGATGTACGCACTCTTACCCTTGTTCTAAAGCACAAAGACACATCAAAAATTGCACAGGTAAGTCTTGCTTCATAACAAAGAAGCGAGCAGTTTAATGAGTCATTTTGCTTTATTCCATCACATTCCCAAGCCAAAAAATAGCAATTCTTTGGCTCCATTGGAAATGATGGAAATATGGAAGTGTATTAATCATCATCATCATCATTACCCCAGTGCCACAAAGGCTCCCACCTACGGTGGGGTAAGGGGGGTCGGATGTAGACAGTCTTACCCCTGCACTAAAGCACAGAGAGACTGTTTCCGAATGATCCATCGCGTCGAAAATTGCTTAGACTGACTGCTACTTCATAACAAAGAAGCACATTTCCCAAAAAAAAAAACAAAGAAGCGCAGACAATTTAGTGAGCCATTTTGCTTTATTTCATCATATTCTCAAGCCAAAAAATAGTGAGTCTTTGGTTCCATTGAAAATGATGGAAATATAGAAGTGTATTAATAAGTAACAAAATAATTTTCTCAGTGAGTGATATAGGTGATTTGTTTATTTCCATTAAGCGTTTAGTGTTGTGTTTGGTTTTATTAACGATATAAAACAAATAGCAAGTCTCAATGCGGAACTCCAACATTGGACAAAGGTTTCTCCCTACGTTCAAGGAAAAGCTTTCTATTTGACTACATGCTTACTAAGAATTATGAATTTTTTGCCTCATACTTTTGAGGAGGAAAGATAGCTAATATGAAATTATGAACCAGACTTCTTTCCTTACAAGATATAATATGTAGAGGGACCTTATGTTTGGACATGCAAAAAGGAAAGAGAGAACCCTTTTGTGGGAAGGATAGAGTGTTGGGAAGCAGATGATCATTCTTACAAGATTATGATGTGAATAAGTCTTTTGTTAGAGTCATGTCAAAGGGCCGAAGAAATATTAGGAGACTTGTTGTTGCTGTAGAAGTTAGTAATATTATTACTATTATCATTACTATTATTATTATTATTAGTTTTTTTATTAGTACTAGTTTCTTAATAATATTTCTAGTAGTTGTCCTATTAGTATTGATATTATTATTTATTTATTTATTTATTTTTAGTCAACTTATTTGCCTTCAGTAAGTTCAGTTTTATGTATCTTATTATATTAGGGCACTTGTAATATATAAGGGTCTTCAGTATTGATTAATAAACTGCCTTTGAAGTATTAATTCAAATACTTAAGTGGGATACTATGGAATTTTAAAATACTCTGTGGGTATTTTAAAAATTGGAAAATAAGGTTACAAAGTCCAAGTCGAGGTTTTAAGATTTTCACAGATCAACTGATATTCTCCAGTAGTGGCTTCATCTTAAGCACTAGGTACGTTCTCTTTTTCTTCTTCTTCACCCTTCCTCCTCCCCTTTCCTTCTCTGATTCTTCCCATTCTTGTTCGAGTTCTTATAATGTCAGTTTTTTTCCTGCTTGTACTTTTTCTTAACCCGGAGAGTAAAGCACCAAAATAAGTAGGGTAAATGTCAAGGAACATTTGCCGAATTTACTACAATAAAGCCAAGTATAAAACATCTCCAAGAGTGGCATACCATTCCAAAATGAAATAAAAGTAAATGAAATTAAAGACAATCTACAGGACTCCAACTGATTATGCCCTATGGGTTCCCTCCGAGGCTCCCGGTCAAGCCATCAAGTTCCTAGCAAGAAACTAATTATCACACTGCCGCTTGAAACGAGGTATAGTACTGATTAAGTGACAACTAGAGCTAGCTCCGGTGCTAGAGTATCATCATTTGAGGGAAAAAATCTAAATTTACCTGTTTAATGACTTGAACTAAAAAATATGGCTTTGGAGAGACCGAGAGAGCAAAGTGAAGGTCGTGTATTTGCGTGGAGGATTGATCTCTTTTCTATCTTCTCTCTTTTTTCTTTTTTCTTCTTTATCTTTCATATGTCCTTATGTTATTTCTATCTTTTATCTTTTATATATCTTATCCTTTTTTATATTTTTATTTTTCTTTTTTTCTTTTCTTTTTGGCTCCGATATCATGGATTGATTCATGTATCATGTTAGCCGATCCCAAAATCATTTGGGAACAAGGCTTGGATGTTGTTGTAATGACTTGAACTCAAAACCCTCTACAAGGGGAGAAACTTAAATATGGGGTGCGAATGTGTGATCCACTTGGACTACTCACACTTGTCAAAAAACCGTTTTTATTATTATTATTGCTATTATCACCATCATTATTACTATTAATATTATTATTGTGATTATTATTATCAGCTTCCTATATGTAATGATATGTTATTTCCTTATTCATGTTTAGTCAGCTTTTTATTAGCTACATCATTATGTTTCCTATTCTGTTTTGGGCTCTATTAATAGCCTCATAAGTGTCTTCAGTATTAAATAATAAACTACCTTTGAAATTTTAATATTTGTGTTTCTTGACAAGGTCAGACACCGATAAGTTTTACCTTTAGCTTGTTTCCTTTTTCTCTCTCTCATTCTATTCTTATAAATCTGAAACGGTTGGTAACGGAATTATAGTATGATGAGATCTGAAATGATCTGGAAATCAATCAAGGACTAAATGCTTTAAATATATAGTGGACTCATAAACACGAACAATATATTAGAGAGTGAATAGCACTTCTTACTGAACTTATTTATTGAAATTATGTTAGGAGGCCATACTTTGCCGTAAATATGGCACTCGCAACCACTAGTAAATATGCAGTAAATATGGCACTCACAAAAAAGATGGCATGTAGAATAATGTAAGGATTGGGGTCCAGTACTTAGTTCTAATGAAGACATATTTAATTTATCTAGACCAGAGTACAATTTACACATCTATTTGAGGCTTTGAGCAATTACAAATAATTCTATTTATCAAGTCCATTTATATGGGTTAGTACTTATATCCTTGTCCATGTGAGATGTCTTAGTGCAAAAGAACCAATAACCATGACAGTCAAATAGTTGTGGTTACTCATATACTGATCACGTCTACTCACCTGGCAATCTCCAGCACCTACACGAGCAAAGATACAATCTCGAACAGAAATGCTAGCTTTGTCGCATGGAACGAATGAGCCAACTTGTGCCATCAGGATATTGACCCCAATCTTCTTGTGCAATAATGTAAGAAAGAATCAGAACTCATTTAAAAACAGATCATGGCTAGTCGGTTCGTGAATTAAGATAAGTTTATGACAATTATGAGGAATATTAGCTTTGAAGTGATTCAAAGAAATAAAATAGCATGCCTGCCGTATAAATGTAGATTTGCCACCCATATTAGGGCCTGTAATAATCTGAAACCAACTCTTTCCTCTAACCTGGAGAAACGCAAAACCTGTCATTATGAAAACCTCAGCTATAGATGTAACAAAAATGAACTTGAACACTTACTAGCTTACAATCATTTGGAATGAAATTGACCCAATCTTGAGCTTCCACACAAGGGTGTCTACTTCCTTCAAGTATAATATCTCCCACATCCTGACACGTAGAAAGCACATGAGCTTATTTAATCTTTAGATTAAGAAAAAATATTTAGGTATAATCATACAAAAATTCATTACAGGAGGGGTGATGTCTGGTCTCGTGTATGGAGTGGAGCAATTGGTGGCCAAATCTGCAAAACTGAGCAACACATCCAATTCAGAGAGCAATGCAGCTACGCCCTCAAATATCTGTACAGCCAATGTGTAGTTAGCAGCAAAATAAAAAATAGTAACGAAGAAAATAACATTTGAACAAGGGTGGAGTATATGATTAAACTAAATCATAACACCATGGTACTTTGCCATATAGCAACCTCAGAGAAAGTTGAAGCAGTTTGAACTACTCGAGCTACCAATTCTCTCTGGCAGTTCTTATACTCCTCAAGTATCATTTGGTATTGGTCCCCGAGTTTCTTGAGTTTTGTATTGGTAAATTTCACTCCATCTTTTCGAGTCTCAAGAATGATAAAATTGGTGTTCAGTTTCTTCCTGACTTTTTGCTCTTCTTTCTTTGTAATTCTGAAGAAATGTCCAAATTGTGGCCCTTTATCTAGCTTAAGTGCTTTATCAATGGCTAAATCTAAATCACTAGCAGTAAGCTCATGTAAATCATGTATTTCACGCTCTAGTGCTTCTTGATCGGTTTTCAAAGCAGATAAGGTTGAGTCGTAAGCCGCTGAAATCATGTACTCTCCATTCTCCAGTTGATCAAGGTCAATTGAAGTCTCCACAAGACCAATGAACTTATTTATGTGTCTATCATCACACCAATACTCTAGATGGTCCAAATACTTTTCCTTGATCAATGATGCAAACTGCCCGTTATATCTTTCTAATGCACCTTTGATATATGGGAGTCTGATACTAGACTGCAAGAAAAGAATTTTTGTAAAACGATTAATCACATGATTTTCCATCATTTGCGGTGGAGCCAAAGACTCGCTATTGTTTGGCTTGGGAATATGATGGAATAAAGCAAAATGGCCCACTAAACTGTATGCGCTTCTTTGTTATGAAGCAGCGGTCAATCTATGCAATTTTCGACGCGATTTTAACTATGGGTCATCCGGAAACAGTCTCTCTGTACTTTAGTACAGGGGTAAGGCTGCGTACATCCGACCCCCCTTACCCCACCATAGGTGGGAGCCTTTGCGGCACTGGGGGGTAATGAAGAAGATTAATCACATGATTGTTATAGTTTTATTTTTTTCTGGGGGGGGGGGGGGGGGTATCAAGCACCTGGTAAAGCTTCACAATATGCACCAAGCTTGCTCTCTTCTTTTCAAGATTGCGCACCAAACGTTCCATATCCGAAATTCGTTTCAAATGCTGCCTTAGATCTTGGCGCAGTTCAGCATCTTCAACAAATGCTTGCACCAAATCCAGCCGACAGTTAATCTCTTGTGCATCTAGTAAAGGCTGTTTCAGCCACATGTTCAACAGCCTTTTACCCATTCCAGCTGTACAGGTTCGATTCATCAGGCCAAAAAGGCTAAAATTCTTGTTAGCATCTGATTTGCTCTCCAGGACATTTAATGCCCTCATAGCAGCAGAATCTAACTTCATGCAACTTTCAAGGTCATATCTTCTAATTGTGTAGTTTTCGTAATTACTCTCATCTCCAAGTAGGTCTAAATAAGAAAGTATGGACCCCAATGCCCCGGCTGCCAGCTCAAACCCAGAGACTAAATCTTGAGCAGGTTCTTTAGTGCCCTTAATGAGTCTACCAAGATCCTGCACCAAATCTCTTCCTTTAAACTCAGATTTCTTTCTTTCGGTTATCATCACACCACACCTTGACATTACCTCTTGCAGAGGTCTATATTCACTAGATTTGGTGCTCTCTGCAGGAACAAGACATTCTTTGCAACCAAGAGCAACCAAAGCAGACTCCACATTTGTGAAGTGGTTATCGTCAAGGAATTCTGCCAATCCAAACATTCTCTTAGTGAGGTCAACATAACCTAACCCGACAACGCATTCATTTTCACGAACGCTGGTAACAAGAGCTACAATCACCGGAGTATCTTGCATTTCATTATTTGCAAAAAGAATGTCTTCAAAACTTCCAAGATTCCCTGGGGTTCCCGTTTTAACTAATCTCCAGTTTGAGCCACTACCCTCATACAACTCAAGAGTGTGATCAGTTCTCTCCAAGAGAAGGTCGCGGGTTATTGTCTCAAACATGTTTCTACTCACACTCACACTAGATATGGCACCAGACCCATCACTGAGTTGCCGCAAAGCAGTTGTGGTATGGTAATAAGTCTCTGCTATGAAAGTTGCATTGTTTCCATGAGCTGTGTAATAATCCTAAGATAAGGCAAGCACTTGTTAATATAGTTGCCAAAAATGTATTAAGCACAGAAAACAGAGTTAAACAGGCAAGCACTTCCGAGTCCTATTATCAAAAGGATATCAAACTAAAAAAAATACTTCGATTCACAAAAAGATGAAAAAAGCAAATATAGCAAACTGCCAAACACAATATTTGAATAGAGTATAAATTAATGCATTATAAATGCACATCCAACCACCCATTTCCAACAAATTTTACTATAAGAAGTTCGAGAAGCATTATTTAGATTTTAAGATACTAGTATTGTACTTGTGCGATGCACGGGACAAATATGTTTTTATATTTTGTTTATGATGATGTGATACCATATTGAAATATTATGCAGAATATATTTATATAAACAACATTGAACCACATGTATAAATAATAAAAGAAACAAATATAAGTTGCTACACGAAATGCATTTATAAAATAAAAGACATTACCACATCAAAGAAATTAAACATTTTAAAAAAACTTCTTGATATACAAAGTTTTACAAAAAGAGTGTTCTTAAGGGCTTTTTCATTTGATAATTGATATATAGGTTTCAGTTCCGGTGAGAACACTTATTCCCGTGAGAAATGAGTACACATTTATGGTTAAGATAATGGCCCCGTTTGGATAAATAGCATTTCAAACGAAACACTGGTTTTATTCAACTACAAACGCTGCAAAGTGCAGCGTGTAGGCAGCAAAGCGCTGGAAAACAAACGCGTCCAATGTTTTTTTATATTAAAAGTATTTGCTAACTGCTTTTAAAATTCATTTATTAATTATTAGGCGTCAAATTGTAAATTTATAACTATTGGGCGTCAAAAGTATTTGCTAAGTATTGTCTTCAGTCTTCACATTTAAGATGATGCAAAAGATTTGTTTGATCTATATTATAATAAAATATATGTAGTATGTGCTAATTGTTTGCATATAATTTAAATATTGAGACTGCTGATACTACTTTGAAGCATAAAATACTTCAATCGGCAGATTAATATAGATGGACATCATAGATTCTACTAAAATTAACATGCAAGTACAATATAGTGATTATATGTCTTATTTATTTGAATTCATTTTATGATAAGAAAAACTGTTCTTTATAATTATTTGCTAACTGATATCAAATAATTTGATTTTTTTATTTGCAGAAAATAATACCGCTGGATGCACTTGCTAAAGGATAAAAACTTTGGAATATTTGATAGTAGCTAGGCTTGTATTTACCGGTGTGTACACATGGTGCCATAATAATTTTAACAGAGTATTAGTAATAGCTTTACAAATTTCCTAACATGGGGAATGGGGACCTGATAATGCTATTAAAGCTAGTGGGCTAGCTTACTTGCTGGACTTTTATGTCACATAATATCCAGATTTTTTTATTTAGTGTACCCCAAGCGTTGCCAGAATTGCTCATATGGAGGCATATAATGTTTAGGCGGGAACCGTTATTGTCACACAGTTCCGTTTATATATATAGATATTATTTGAATGTAAAGATCGCTATATTAGAACTGGAATTAAACTAAGAAGCACTCCCCAAAATGGAAGTGCAATGATATTGCAAACAGATTAAATGTGATATTGGTTTTGACAGATTTTGCCATTTTGGTATGGCTAAATTAAATGAACTATGTTTATGCAGCAAATAGCCCGATGTTCTTTTCTTCACTAACCAGCAGCTATAAACTGAGGCAATCCATAAAACTTATGCAAACAGAAGATCATATTTTGAAGTAAAAACAATAAAGAAGGATTAAAAACAATTTAAAAAATAAATATATAACCACCCTGATTACTAACAAAAGCTTATGCTAAGAGATGAGCACTCACCTTGCGATCGAAGAACCGAACAACCCTATTGTCCTGCACATACAGAGGTGAGTTAAGGTTCCTCGACATAAATTCCCAGTAATTCATAGCAAACGGTTTAAATGAAGGGGACGGGTTTTTAATACCTCCGGTAGCGTCTTGAAGAATGATAGAAACCTTTGGGCTTGCTTGGCATCTATGGTTTCAAAAATAAATCACACGGAAGAAAGATGGGTTAATATTTAGATTTCAAAAATTAAGGGAAAAAAGAAACTAGGGTTTTGAATTTTGATGTACCCAGTTTGAGCTCGGGCAACTTGTTCGTTTCCTCAAAACTTTCATTCATGGTTTAGTAACTACGAAGAAATTCCTCAAACGAAGATGAGTAAATTCGAGATATATTATTATCCGGGCTAGGTAACTGGCGACTAGACTGTATAGAGCTTCAATTTAAGGCGATCGAAATGGCGGGATTTGGCGTGGCGGGAATCAGAATGGCGGGGGCTTTAAAGGAACGCTGTACGAGAGTATTGATTTAGTGGTTGAAAAGAGGGAAATGGGCCAGAATATATTAGTTTATGAAACACTTAAAATAAGGGAGAATTTGACTTTGCACCCCATGTTTTGGTTAATATTGGACTTTGCACCCCATTTTCAAAATCATTAATATTTGTACCCTATTTCACTATATAATCATTTGACTTTGCACCCCACTCCTTCACAATTTTTGAGCTAATGGGGTGCAAATATTAATGATTTTGAATATAGGGTGTAAAGTCTAATATGGCCTAAAACATGGGGTGCCAAGTCAAATTTCCCCTTAAAATAAATTTAACCGTAATCTACTTTAGTACTAATAAAGTAGAGTCACTTCAATTGAAATTGATTTGTACTTAAATTGCAATTGAGTACAATTAATGAAATTGCTAATTTTCAGATTTTGCCCAAAATTATTCATAATGTAAATTTATTTGGAGCGGATTCTATAATTATATTATTTGTAATCTAAAGTAGTGTAGATAACGATTAATCCGTAACTATTTAAAAGAAACAGTTAATCCGTAACAACTCCAACTAGATAGTTGTGCATGTGCCATCCTAAAATGTCTCAACATCACATTTAGAAGATAAACTTCATTATCAGATAAATTTTTAATAACTTTTCGAAAAAATACTATAAATTATTCAAAGGATAAACTTCATTATTATTAATAATAATTATTTAATAATAGTAGTAATAATAATAATAATAATAATAGTAATAATAAACACTCAACCCCATCACACATATTCAGATCAGAACGATTCAGATCAGATCATAAGGATGTCAAATCAGATAAAAAAGATTTAGATCAGATCAAAAATATTCAGATGAGTAAGACAAATTTTTGGCACTTTTTATTTTTTAAAACAATTTTTTTAATTTTATGTAAAAAAATTACTACCTTCGTCCAATTTTATGTGTCTTAGTTTGACTTGGCATGAATATTAATGAAGTAGTTGCAAAAGTAAAAGTTATTATTGATGTTTGAGTATAATAAAACGAAATGATGTGGACGACATATTTCTTTCCAAAAAGAAAAGGAAACACTTATTTTGTGACAACACAAAAGGAAAGTAGGACAGGTAAAATGGGACGGAGGGAGTATTATTTAAATAGTTTTATTTTTTTATTATTTTTACGAATTGTTATTTTTATTGTTTTATTTTGAATTAAAACATTAATAACTACAAGGGTATATGTGTCCAAGACACACATAATTAGTCTTGTGAAACATAGTTTATTTTTTATCCTAAACAGACCGACTTTTAGTTCTATATGCATAATTAACTCTTTTATACATAGTGAATATGTTTTGAATTTTTTATATTAGGGCTATAAAAAATCATTTAGTAAAAAAAATATCATTAGCAAGATCTATTTAATGGTGTAACTCGCGTACATTAAGATGTAACTCGAGTACATTTAAATGTAATTCTAGGAAAGTTGAAATGTAAACATCATATATATACATGCATACATATATGTAAACAAACAAAAATTCAATGTAAACAATGAAAAATTGATCCTATTTGCCTAATTACTTTTTGTAAATAGTGATATGAATATGTTTTCTTAATATTAGGGCTATAAAAAATGATGAAGTTAAAAAATCATTTCTTGATCATTAGTATAGCTTATTTCTTGGTGTAACTCACGTACATTAAGACATAACTCATGCATAAACAGTTGTAACTCGCGCATAAGAAAATATAACTTCATATATACTATCAAATATAAACAATGAAGACAAGGAGTCTAATTGCTCGATTAATTTACGTAAATAGAGAATATGTTTTGTTTTTAATATTAAGACCATAAAAATGTTTTAAGCAAAATTCATTTTTTTGCCAAAAACATTTGTCTATAAACATAACTCACACATATGAAAATATAAATCACACATATGAAAACGTTCTCTCATATTTTATAAATATAAATCAAAATAACCAAACTTAATGTCTTAAGAACACTAAAAATGTATAAGAGAGATAAGAAATACGTCGTATATTATAGGGAAAATGTATGAATATAAAAAATACGGAGTATATTACAAAAAAGTGTATAAATATAAAAAAAAAATTTATTTTGAAGAATAAATAAGTAATTTTTTGTTGTAATTTTAGTTGAAGAAAAAAAAAGTTTATGAATAAGGACTAAGACAGAAAAAGAAGTAATTAATTTGTTTTTGAAAGGATGGAAATTTATCACAACATTGTAAAACATACATTCCCGTGTTTCTATATTAAAAAAATCATTTGAGAACATGATAGGATTGATAGCTTTTGATAATTAAAACATTAAAAGTAAAGACCTAATGTAGTGATCTTTTAGACACAGACAGAGGTCACAGACTATGATATTAACAAACATTTCAGTGCTTTGGTCAGTAATGAGAATTGCACAATTCATACGTAAGAAACATTATACATATACACACAATATATATACACCGAAATTTTCATATAGAAGTTACACATAATATGGAAGATATTATGAGCTTGAGCGATCCAGATAATGAAAATCGACCGTTTGGAGGGAAGGTTGTTGTTCTCGGAGGAGACTTCCGGCAATTTTACCGGTCATTCCAAAGGGTGGAAGAGCCGATGTGGTGATGGCAACCATTAGGGATGCAAACGAGCCGAGCCGAGCCCGATTTTCTACAGGCTCGAGCTCGAGCTCGAAATATATAGCATCGGCTCGAGCTCGGGCTCGGCTCGAACGAGCCTACAAAATCGCGGCTCGAACTCGACTCGCAGAAGGCTCGGTTCGACTCGGCTCGGCTCGAGGCTCGATAACCATTATGATGCTCCATAATGAGTCCGTAGTAAAAATTCACTGTCATCGGCCCATTCTAAGTTTTTCTACTGAGTAGTAACGACCTAAGCCTAAAATATTATAAAATTTTACTAATCAGCATATATTATATACTCCCTCCGTCCCCTTTTAAATGTCCCGTTTTACCATATTGGGATGTCCCTATTTAATTGTCTCATACCTTGTTTGGTAAAGTTTGTGTGGTTCAAAATTATTTTTACTTTATCAATTAATATCAATCACACAAACCCACTTTTCTTAAAACTCGTGTCATACTCTTCCGAGACATTTAAAAGGGGGCGGAGGGAGTATATCATATATATTACTCCGTACATTATAACAATATACATTATATATTAATTTATATTGCATAGTAATATATTATATATGATTATAATATATATATATATATATATATATATATATATATATATATATATATTATAAATATTCACATATAAAATTAGGCTCGCGAGCCAGCGAGCCTGAAATTAGAAGGCTCGAGCTCGGGCTCGACTGCTTAACGAGCCGGCTCGAGCTCGGCTCGAGCTCGAATTTGACCGATCCCGATTCGAGCTTTGACCGAGCGGCTCGCGAGCGGCTCACGAGTGGCTCGGCTCATTTGCACCCCTAGCAACCATCAACTATTCTTATCTTTGGAGCGATTGTTCACTTCGGCGTCTCACGAAGAATATGAGATTACTTTCAACTGCTCCTGATGAAAAGAGTGAAATTGACAGGTTTGGTTCTTGGATTTTAAAGGTTGTGGATGGTGATATTGAATTACAAGTAGATGGAGTTTTTGAAGTGGAGATCCCATATGAGTTTCTTATCAAGGAGGAAGATAATTACCTAGCAGCTATCATTAATAGCACTTATCCTAACTTGCAAGAACGATTCAGCGATCCAACTTACCCGCAGGAAAGATCAATACTTGCACCTACTTTAGATGTGGTTCGCCAAATAAAGGACTACATGCTATCTTTGATTCCTGGTGACCAAGCCACATACCTCAGCTCAGATAGCATTATTAGTTTAGACATTGGTTTGTGTCGTGAGAGTGACATGTATACACCAGAATTTCTTAATAATCTCTCGATCTCAGGGATGCCTGATCATGAATTGCATCTAAAGGTTGGTTCCCCGATTATGCTGTTGAGAAATATAAACCAACCGACGGGATTATGTAATGGAACCAGGTTGATTCTCACAAAAGCTCGGAAAACATGTACTAGAGGCAAAGATCATCACTGGAAGAAACAGTTGTCGGCGGAACAATTCAATGATGGTTGACTTGTGAGCATAGCTGACCATTAGATTTGAAGCTGACTTGGCAATTGATGAACCTGAGAGAGTAGAGAGTCGTCTTTTTTTAGTTGGAGGAGAGAAGTGTCTAATAATGATTTTGAGAGTAAACAGCATGTGGACCATTCTCCCCCTCATGACGATCCGATGAATTGGGACATCATGCATTTATTCTTTTATTCTGGAAAACGAAAATGAAAAAAATGAAAAGATAAGAACCGGAAACAGTGTGGTGTTCCGTTAACACAACATCAATGTAAACACTGATGTGTGGCCTGTATATAATGATAGAAACGTTTAGCATGGCCCCTGCGCAAGGATGACACGCACAAATCGAGAAAGGGTCCAGTTTTTTTGTTATTTTTCCATGAAATTATTTTTAGTCTATGGTCAAAATGGACTACTGTCTGAGTAATAAGCGCTTCGGTGTGCACATCGGAAAAGGAAATGAGATAGCTGCCAGAAAATGAAAAGGATGAGATTTGTACTAATCCCCACTTTTTGCAATCTCTCTCTCTCTCTCTCTCTCTCTCTCTCTCTCTCTCTATATATATATATATATATATATATATATATATATATATATATATATATATATAATTTACCCAATGCAAACCATCCGAGGATGGGGTAAGGGCCGAGGAACACCCTACCTATTCGTTAATAAGGAATGATACACAATAGGAGGACATAAGACCGAGCCTACCAAGAAAAATACTAGATTACATACGGATAGCTAATAGCATCAAATTTGAGAATGCCTACAAAATGATTAAAGTGGTTTTATGATCTTTTTATCTGGATCTTATTATAGGCAATGTAGTCTGCTGCTCTATTGACACCCAGATCAATATATGAAAAATGTGAAGTGATGGACGTTGTAGAGTCTTCGAATTAGGCAGATGTGTCCAATGGGTCCAGTGATGTAACCTCTCTCCACGTATAGCATTACAAACTTGTATATTATCAAGTTCAATAATAAAATTGGTTTGGATTAACGTGTCGAAAAGAGGTCTAAAGTAGATAATGGCTTTATAGAGAGCACACGTAAGGTCCAAGTTCTGCAAAGTGTGTGCGGCGTTCCCTTTATAGTTGCCATTATTATCCCGAAAAATCAAACCAGTCCTCACAAAGTTCATATGGATAGGCCGAGAAGCAATATTCACTTTAATATAATTAGAGTTGGGCTTGATCCAATGACAAAGGTGGGTAGTGTTTAATTTAGGGGTATTCTTAGTATGGAGGTGGATATTGTACGGTGTGGGGGAGGTAGTCTTGAGGAGCTTGGAAACCGAGGTTTGGTAGAGATCTTTCCTTATAAGAGTGATAGCCTCAGTGCTAGTGATAATTCTATCATCATAAAGCAAGTGTTACGAATTTTCCAAAGATGCCAAATAATGATATTAGGAACTAAAAAGTTTAAATCTTTGATCGGTCCTTTAAAGTCAAAATACCAATGATTAATGTACTCATTGGTGCCGCCATTTTGATTTTTAGGGAAATGAAAAAGGACTTCAAAGTGCCTCCAAACGTTTACCGCGGTTGCACAGTGAAGGAAGAAGTGATCCTTAGTGTCAACGTTATTACAGATGACACATTTGAAGGGATCAAGGATCCCGAAGGATTGGAGTTTATTTTCAAAAGGAAACAACTTGTTGAGCATTTTCTAGAGGAGAAAAAAGATCTTGAGGGGGATTTTAGAGTTCCAAATAAACATACAATTTGGCATATTGTCCATCTTAGGGCGGATTACATCACAAGCACTCTTAAAAGAAAAAGAACCTTTCCTATTAGGTTGCCAGACAAGGGAGTCCTTATTACCAGTAAAGATAGGGGCATGTTTATTAATGAAATCGGTGTAGTACCTGGGAATCCTGCCAGCCAAAGCGGCGATAAGAAGATTGTTTTGAAAGGCCTGTCTAACAGTAGTATCGGGGAAGGGGGGGTCAATATCAATTATGTCAATAAGCTTACCTTTGTCCATCCAGTTTTCAAACCACAAATAAGTTGATCCAATGGATTGTAATAGCAATGTTATCATTAAAGGTGTCCTGGGCAGAATTGAGGGCACCCCAAAAAAATCGAAAGATGAGATTTTTGTAGGGAATTTACCCACTTGGCCCAAAGGCTAGAGTTGGTTTTAAGTTTCCAGTTAAGCTTTAGCAAAAAGGTTAATTGCATATGATGAAGGGACCGAAAGCCAAGACCATTTTCCTCTCTTGGAAAACAAACTTTAGACCATTTCCGTCAAACATGTCTTTTATGAGTAGGAGTTTTATCCCATAAAAAAGAAGAGCATTTTTTTCTCAATATCATTTAAGATAGAAAGAGGGATTTTGGCAGTGGCCATATGGTATAGGGGAAAGGAAGATAGGACATGCTTAATCAAAATCATCCTCTCACCAACCAATAGGAGGTTATGTTTCCAACCTGAGAGCTTATTATCAACCTTATCAAGAATGTGTTCAAAATACACCTTTTTAGTTCTACCCTTAAAGATATTAACACCTAAGTACATAAAGGGGAAAGAGCCTTGGGGGATTTTAAAAATACTTTTAATCAGCATATGAGAGGAAGTAGTAGCATGTTTCGAGATAATGTAGAAGCTTTTTTGAGTGCTAATACGTTGTCCTGAGTAGTGTTCAAAATCAGTGATGGTTTTATGCAATACACTAATGGTTTTTTTTATTACCGTTAGAAAAGACAATCAAGTCATCAGCATAAGAGAGATAGGTGATTAAAGGTACACCCATGTGAGAGCTATAACCAGATATTTTTTTCTGCGGGAAAACATGTTCTTTAAATGATGAGTAAGAACCTGGTTGATAATAATAAATAAAATGGGGAAGAGAGGATCGCCCTGTTTGAGACCCCTAGAGGGTTTGAAAAAACCATGAGGGTTTCCATTAAGAATTATAGAATACCATGTAGCGTACAGATTGTTTAAAATCATATCAATAAAACGTGGGTGAAAACCAAATTTAGCCAGAGCATGTTTAATGAAACTCCAACAGCATCTGTCAAAGGCTTTAATCATATCAAATTTGAAAATGATATTGTGACCTCTAACTTTTTTATCAATACTATCAGTAAGCTCTCTAAGGATGAAAATGTTATCAGAGATTTCTTTTCCGGGCTGGAAAGCAGATTGCTCCAAAGAAATGATTTTAGGAAGCAAAGTACCGATCCTGACAGTTAAAATTTTGGTAAAAAATTTATTAATAAAATTGCTAGGATTGATAGGTCTTAATTTTGAAAATTTATAAGCGTTTGGTTCTTTAGGGATAAGGATAATTAGAGTATGCCCGATAGACTTAGGGATAGGGACCCCACACATAAATTCAGAGACATCATTGTATAAATCAGAGGCAATAATATCATAATAAAATTGATAAAAAGTACCATCAAAGCCATCAATCCCAGGGACACTATCTTTATTATGATTAATTAAAAAAACACAACCGTGTAGAAAACCTGTTCCCGCCTAGAGACTTACGGGAGGATTTATGTACACACGTGTAATAAAGTATTCAATCAAAATTAGTTATTCCAAACGCTAATACCCATATTTTTTTCCAAAAAAAACTTGACATCATATCAGGAAATTATGCCAACAGGTGGACAATTGAATCGAAGCTGTCAAGCCCGATGACATAATTGAACATGAATTTTTTTTCAACATTGAGCATAAAATCATTAATGATATTTAAAAACAAATAACAATTAGGGAAAATATTGTAGGAGTCTCAACGATTTCACTTTATATAGAAAGTTTTTGAAAACAATACTTTATATTATCACAAAATAGTGGGTCCACTTGTTTTAATTTGAAGATTCTTAATTTTAATTTTTTGGAAGAAGTTTCTTCATTTTAATTAAAAAGCAGATTGACAAACTAGCATTTTATATTATTATGAAAAAGGATCCACAAATAGTGGGCCCCAATTTTAATTAGATTTTATATTATAAATTGACACATAATATCCCCGTCCCTTTTTAGTTGACTATCATTGACTTTTTAAATTAATGATGTTGAACTATGAAGGACAATATATTTACACACAATATTATTTGTAATATGAAATCAGTATGTAAATGTTGTTTGTTAAAAACACTATCATGAAAATATGCAATTTATAAGTTCACACACATATATTACTGCGTAGCTAAAATGCTATTATCAAAGTTTTTTTTTGAAGAATATCAAAGTTAACCATCATTAACCGCTAAACTCAATAATGTCCAATTAAAAGGGACGGAGGAAGTATAATAGAGTAAATGAGGAGTATGGTCATCTATTTCGTGCACTTAAAAATAGACTTAAAGAAAATTTTAATAATATAACCATTACAAGAAAATTATTTTGAAAGTCATTCCTTTACAAATGAGTTAAAATATGTATGATCAGTAACTCCAAGTTAGAGTTATATTATTTTGTTCTGTGCCTTTAATAGTAAATTGTTTATATTTGAAATAAATATATATTTACAATAAGATTTTAATTTCTCTAAAGTAAATATATCTTACATAACACTCTAATTTGTAAAATAGCTTCAATAAGTTGCAAGATTATTTTTGTCCCGTGCATCACACGGGTATAATACTAGTTTCATATGAGCTCTTCAAGTGAAGCCTTACAAATTGGATGTGAACTTTTCAATCAGGGCTTATTATTATTATTTTTTTCCTCCGGAAAGCAAACCACCAAAATCAGTGGGGTAAATGACAGAGTACATTTACCAGTGTTTTATTAATCTGATAAATGCTCATACAATAAGAGGGGACCAAACCAAAACCTCTTATAACAAATCAATAACGTAAATAAGTCAAGACCAAAGAAAAATACAAGAATTAAATATGTAGAACAGGAAAACATTAACCATCACACAGATTTATAATGGTTAAAAAACTGTGTCCTTTTAACCAAAAAAGAAAGAAAAAAAGATAGAAACGTTGCAGCTCTAACAGGAGTTCCAACCAATCATTGTGAAGCATCTGAAGTAGATGTCACTCTGGTTGTTATGTCATGATCACTAGGATCAACATAGATAATTGTAGCCCACGGGGTTGTGTAGACACCCGTTATCATCACTATAGAGATGAACTCTAAATGATTGCCTGAAAATGTTGGTGATTTCTATGTTGCAACATCAGGACTTTCTTCCAATCATTGGATTGCATCTATAATAGATGAGCCTATGAAAGTTCTCGCAGGCCACGTGGACCAGCAACCGACTCTAAAAAATGTGTATGTGTCCTAGAAAGTTCAAAATATTTGGGAGTGAGATAACTAAATACGACGTGATCAATGAAAGTTCAGTGGCATGGGGCTGAGGGACACTGTAGTCAGTATCAGTCGCCTCAGAAGGAGACGGTGATAAGAGATGAGGTTTCCCGTGAAATATGATTAAACACGTGTCTGTTGGGAGACAAATGAGTGGTCTATGGTGGGGTTGTGCACGCGCCGTTTGGACAAAATGCAAAGACTTCTACCCTACGGGGAGGGAGTATTTGAGTCACAGGGAGTAATTCTTTTTATTGATAACGCAGTTGAGGTAGTAGACTTATCAATGATTATTGTTTTATTGCTCACTTGAGCCTTCTGCCTCCTCACTCTCATAATGTTCACTCACTCACTTACTCTCGGCCTTGTCCCTTGGGTAGGCTAAGTTGGGTTTGACTGAGTCATCGAGACTTATATCTCATTGATCTCTTTCTTTATTTTATTTGTGTGCTCCCCTTCAACTGGAGCACTCGGTATGCTTTGTCATTGTTTGGCATCGGGAGGAGAAAAAACAAACTCCCCCTCAAAATGTGCATCCATTGAGAGAATCCTTGCATTTATCATTGTATGGCGCCAGGAGGAGAAAATGATAACCCCCCTCAGAATGTGCAAGGTGTTGTTTGTCACCCGGGGAGTAAAGTTGAAAACTCCCCCTTGAAATGTGCTTTCTTCGTTGTAAGGCACCATGAGGAGTGAAAAAGAAACATTGTACTCCCCTCGGAATATGCACTTGGTGTGTGTTGGTGTTGAGGTGTGCATTTGATGAATTTTCCGCTCAACGGAGAGTACACACGCCAATACTCTCCTTCATAATGTGCACCGGTTGATTTCTCACAACTCTTCATAAGGTACCACACATGACGGACCTGCAGAACATGTTAAATACATTTTGGTACTCACATCAAGATGGGTCCATCCTTATTAGTGGAAAATAAACCACGAATTTTTTGTTTAATTTGGAAGCCTAAGCCAAGAGAATTTGAAAGATGTGAGTTGCTTGTATGCTCAACACTGGACTTAGGAACCCATTATTGTTTAAACTTTGGAGCGAGAGAGACTTTGGCACTTGTGAATGGTTGTTCTGTCAGATATGGTTTACACAGTTCTTCTTTTGAATTCATTTTAGGATGTTTGAGTGAGTGGACTTTGAGGGGTGATATGCACTAATTAGTAGTGCATAAATGTGTCATTTTATGTTTGATTTGTGTGGATTGTTTACCAATTTATTTAGTTTGTAAACATTTGTGTGATTTTAGTTGTAATTGTATTTTAGTTCTCATTTGTAAGTTGTAAAGTAGAGTTAGGATTTATGGTGTTGGAAAGGAAGACTTTGAATGTGAAGAAAAATAATTCTTGGCTGCCCAGGACAAATCACCCGGTCGGGTGAGGTATTGCACCCGGTCGGGTGAGACATTGAAATGTGAAACTGCTCAGGAAATTACATCACCCGGTCGGGTGCGGTATTTCACCCGGTCGGGTCCGACTTGACCCGGAACACCAGAACGTGCTGAAGATCACCAGAACGTGGAGGATATTTGATTTTGACATGCACCCGGTCGGGTGGGCACTTTACCCGGTCGGGTACCCGGCCAAAGGTGTTGAAAAACACCTATAAATAGCCCCATTTTCCTTCACTTTTAATCATCCCTTCTTCCATACTCTTAAGCTCAGTTTAGAATAGTATTTCTTTTATATTTTTATAGCATGTTTAGTCTCCAAATGAGGAGCTAAACTCTTCCATCTTGGTTTTGCTCTTTTGAAGCTTAATGAATTTGTAAGTTGTGAGTTATTATCTTTAATCTTCTTCCTTGAATATTAATTCTCCCTTTAAATACTATTTCTATATCAATGTTGGGGAGTGTTACTAAGATGACAATTAGTTAACATCTTGACATTAGTTATAGTAATAGTTATTTCTTCCTCTACGTTAATATCGGGGAGTGTTACTAAGATGACAATTAGTTAACATCTTGATATTAACTATAGTAGGATTCATCTTCTTTAATATTCTTTCTTGAGTATTAATTAATTCCTATTCATATTTCATATTAATATTTTGAACATTACTTAAAGGATCAACTAGTTTTGTTTCATATATTAATTAATACTAGAATCGGTCGATTAATACGCTTGTTATTAATTCGGTCCTTTCATGGTAGTAAACTTGGATTATTAATGCATGCATCTCATGGTTAATAATCTAAGGGGAATTAATTATATTGATTAAACCAATAAACCGCTTGTGTTGAGGTTATCAATCTCAATCGTTTTCATCTTAAGTTTATTGCTACTATCAATTTAATATACGGCGCTTGTTCTATATTGACTCGATAGTAAGTTTTATTAATGAACGCTTCTCGTTATTAATAACTACCCTCGATGAACTGGATATACTCCTCGATTGAGTATTCGAGAGGAAGATAGTTAAAGATATAACCGGGATCGACGAACATTTCATTAAGTGGATAAAAGCAAAGCCAAGTCTTCTTCTCATTAATTAAACTCATTTAAGTCATTCATCTTAGTGTTAATTAAATCAAATCAAATCTAAAAACCCCCTTTGTTACTAGTTAATTAAAAAGAGAAATATTCCTTTCCCTGTGGATACGAACCTTACTACGCTATACTACGTATAAGTGTTGTATTGTATTATTATTTTGAGTGCACACTACGACAAAGTGCACGTCAAATTTGGCACCGTTGCCGGGGAAAGGCAATTATTTTTCTTTTTATTTTATTTCAAGAAAAATAAAAAAAATTAAATAAATAAAAAAAACAAAACAAAAAAAATCTTACTCTTCTATTTTCTGAGCTTACATGAGTTATGAGTATATGGATACCAACACATCATCCTTAGAGAGTCAAATTTCCTTCTTGACTTCTCTAATAAAGGAATATATCTTAAGCTCAGAAGCTCAAGATGCCAAAACATGCAACATTTGCATGTCTCTCGGACATCTTACGGATTTTTGCCCAAAACTCCAACAAGAATACCTTGAGAATTTTGATTATGTTGGCTTCCAAAGGAAAGTACCTCACATGATGTATGATCCATTCTCCAACATGTCTACGGAGGACATGCTTCAGACTCTTACTACCAACATGACCATCATGCAAAACAATATGGTGCAATTCCAAAATGAGACCAAGTCTAAAATTTTAAACTTGGAAACTCAAGTGAGTCAAATAGCCGGAGCCGTGAGTGGGCTCGAAGCAAGGGATTCAGGAGAACTTTCCTCTCAAATAGAATGTGATCCTAAACAGCAAACTTTTGCAATCACAGTGACAATTGAGAAGGAAATGCAAAAGGAGATCCCAAATCCAGAAGAAATACAAGAAGAAAGAAACACAGAGTTCCAGCTAGTCAAAGAAAAGAATGAACCGAGTTTCAAGGTCCAATATCTGACCTTATCATCCTTTGAGGTATCTCCATCATCCCTGGACTCTTTAAGAGAAACTCATAAACTTGAAAAGGACAATGGCATTTCTGAAATCTCCTTCAAAATTGAGGGATCGAAAAACTTCTCATTGACCATGCTAAACGATAATTTCTTCCCCTTCCTCCCACCACATGAATCAATAAAAATCTGGATATTTGATCCTGGAAAGATTTTCAAAGTGAAGAGTCGAGAAATTTATCATTCCTATGAAGGCCCTAAGAGTGAAAGTGTGAAGAAGATAAACTATCACGATCCAAGTTTCAATGACTGAACACAATGATGGCGTCGTGCCGCGACGTTAAATAAGGCGCTTCTTGGGAGGCAACCCATGTAAGGTACGTTTACTTTTTATTCTAGTTTAAGTTTACACTTCAAACAACAACAACAACAACAACAAAAAAAGAGGCCTGGGGATTGAACCCGGCCCGGTATAAAACCCAACCCGGTCGGGCCCCTTCATAAAACACAGCACCCAGCCGAATCACCCGGGCGAGGCAGTTGTGGAATAGAGGAAAAATGAACATACCCGACCGGGTAACTTCAATACACCCGGCCGGGCATGTTCATTAAAAACATTCTGGATAAGCGGGAGTTAGGCCCGACCAGGTCAACTTACCCCACCCGGCCGGGTCGTCGCGAATTCTTTCATCGACTGAGCTGGCCACCCTCTTCCTCACTTCCTCTTCTGCAAACACGAACCAAACTCCGCCAAAACACCATTTTCAAACTCCATACATTTGAATCCTCTCCATTTCTACACCAAATCCATAAAAAAAAATCATGCTCATCATCTCCTCCTCACCCTCTACATTTCCATACCCACCAAACAACCCACAACCCACCAAAAATCCAAATCACCTTACTCCACAAACAGCAAAAGCCGAAATTTCCTCAACCAAAAAGAAAGAAATGACACCAAAAAGGGCAAAGAGATTCATTCTCTTGGACATCTCAGACACAAGCACTAGGGACAGTGCTTTGATTAGCATGGGGGGAGAATTTCAGGGAAAACTCACATTCATACTCTATATTCTTGAGTTTTTTTTTCAAAAACAAAAAAAACAAAAAAAAAAACACAAAAAAAGAGAGAATAAAGCTTGTTAAGTTGAAAACCTGAAAAGGCAACTTAAGCAAAAATAAAGCAAAAATAAGAGTGAGTTGTGAGGATTGAAACAGAAAAATGTGGGAAGCTGGGATGAAAACCCGAAAGGGCACCTAGGCAAAATGAGAGAATGAGAGAAAGTATTTTCTTTTATTTCTGCAGGATCCTAAGGGTAACGAAAAAAAGAATTGAGGTTGATAAGAGATATGGAGTTGAAGACCCCTCTTTACTCTTATATTTTTGGAGATATTTTTTGGTTTACTCGAGACGAGTAAAGGTTCAAGTGTGGGGTGTTTGATATGCACTAATTAGTAGTGCATAAATGTGTCATTTTATGTTTGATTTGTGTGGATTGTTTACCAATTTATTTAGTTTGTAAACATTTGTGTGATTTTAGTTGTAATTGTATTTTAGTTCTCATTTGTAAGTTGTAAAGTAGAGTTAGGATTTATGGTGTTGGAAAGGAAGACTTTGAATGTGAAGAAAAATAATTCTTGGCTGCCCAGGACAAATCACCCGGTCGGGTGAGGTATTGCACCCGGTCGGGTGAGACATTGAAATGTGAAACTGCTCAGGAAATTACATCACCCGGTCGGGTGCGGTATTTCACCCGGTCGGGTCCGACTTGACCCGGAACACCAGAACGTGCTGAAGATCACCAGAACGTGGAGGATATTTGATTTTGACATGCACCCGGTCGGGTGGGCACTTTACCCGGTCGGGTACCCGGCCAAAGGTGTTGAAAAACACCTATAAATAGCCCCATTTTCCTTCACTTTTAATCATCCCTTCTTCCATACTCTTAAGCTCAGTTTAGAATAGTATTTCTTTTATATTTTTATAGCATGTTTAGTCTCCAAATGAGGAGCTAAACTCTTCCATCTTGGTTTTGCTCTTTTGAAGCTTAATGAATTTGTAAGTTGTGAGGTATTATCTTTAATCTTCTTCCTTGAATATTAATTCTCCCTTTAAATACTATTTCTATATCAATGTTGGGGAGTGTTACTAAGATGACAATTAGTTAACATCTTGACATTAGTTATAGTAATAGTTATTTCTTCCTCTACGTTAATATCGGGGAGTGTTACTAAGATGACAATTAGTTAACATCTTGATATTAACTATAGTAGGATTCATCTTCTTTAATATTCTTTCTTGAGTATTAATTAATTCCTATTCATATTTCATATTAATATTTTGAACATTACTTAAAGGATCAACTAGTTTTGTTTCATATATTAATTAATACTAGAATCGGTCGATTAATACGCTTGTTATTAATTCGGTCCTTTCATGGTAGTAAACTTGGATTATTAATGCATGCATCTCATGGTTAATAATCTAAGGGGAATTAATTATATTGATTAAACCAATAAACCGCTTGTGTTGAGGTTATCAATCTCAATCGTTTTCATCTTAAGTTTATTGCTACTATCAATTTAATATACGGCGCTTGTTCTATATTGACTCGATAGTAAGTTTTATTAATGAACGCTTCTCGTTATTAATAACTACCCTCGATGAACTGGATATACTCCTCGATTGAGTATTCGAGAGGAAGATAGTTAAAGATATAACCGGGATCGACGAACATTTCATTAAGTGGATAAAAGCAAAGCCAAGTCTTCTTCTCATTAATTAAACTCATTTAAGTCATTCATCTTAGTGTTAATTAAATCAAATCAAATCTAAAAACCCCCTTTGTTACTAGTTAATTAAAAAGAGAAATATTCCTTTCCCTGTGGATACGAACCTTACTACGCTATACTACGTATAAGTGTTGTATTGTATTATTATTTTGAGTGCACACTACGACAAAGTGCACGTCAAGGGGGTATCTTAGAAATGATAGTTTATACTCACCCTCAACAGTCACTTTTTCAGAAGATGGCTTCTTTAAACATTTTTCAACAGTCACATTCACGTTTTCATTATCAGAAGAGGAACAACAACAATTATTCTTAAACTTAACGCAGTTCACAGACTTAAGATACTTGGCATACACACTAGAAATAGAACTACTAGCAACAACACTACTAGCCTGACTGGTAGAAGGTTCACTGAGGCTAGATTTAGACTTATTTTTAATTAGCATAAAACAAGACACTTCAACATTTTTTCTTATTCTTGGAACAAGACTCTTCTTCTTCTTCTCTCTCTCTCTCTTCTTCTCAACTTCTTCTCAATCCACTCTCCTTTCTTCTCCACTCTCCTTTTCACATGGTTTCCTGTTCTGTAAGATTATGAACCGTAGAATGTAGCTTTGACCTTGATCGAGAAGAGATAGTCTACAACCTTGAGTTTTTGTTTTTTGTTTCTTTTTTAATCTCAAGGTTGACTCTTTGAAGCTTTAAGTGTTGTGTTGACCTTCGGTTTTGGAGTTTGGACCTCAAAGTCGAAAATGGGCCAAAAATTAGCACTTGAAGTGGGTGTTGGAAAAAATGTACTTTTCCAAGTGAAAGAAAAAGTAGGCTTGTTAACTTGTCCCACACCTAAACTCCAAGAGACTTTTTGAGCTTATATACACGAGACACACCTTCTTTATGATTACATGGTGAAGAAGAAGAAGACGGGAGCTCTCGCACGCATGGGATTTCCGCTTGTAGTTCAAAACTGAAAATTCGCACCCCTGCGCGGGCGACCTGGGACACGATAATCGGTAAATGTGACGGGTCTCAAAAGACAATTTTGCCCTTCTCATTTTTTTGGGCGCTGTAAGTGATGCGCTAACGTTGCTCTTTTGCTTCGTTTAGATGCACAAACAATAACTTCATGCAATAAATCCAAAGAAAAGACAAAACCCCCCGGTATAGTAGGTCATCAACCAGTCAGGCTGCAAAAGTGGGATTATTCTGAGATTACGTAAATGTGATATTATTATGAAAAGACGATGAGACTATTATTGTCAATTTTTCCTATTAAAAAATCAAATGAGAAAGAACCAAGTAGAAGAAATAAAGACCGCGAACCATTTATTGATACCATGGTAACTGATTGATCCAGATTCACTACTCAAGGACTACTCACACTAAACACCCGAGCCCTCAATAATTTGGCTTCTTTTATTTGGGAAATTCTTGATGTGCAAATAAATTTTTTCTTATTGAAGCTTTAGTGATTACATTTTGCTACATAAGTCGATATACTAAAGCAATATATTACTACGTACATATTAAAAACCTGTTAGTGTAAATTTAGAAAGTAATTACACTACAAAAAAACAGCGTTCTAGTCACGGATTTTAGTCACGGATTTGATTCGTGACTAGTTTGTCACGGACTAGTCACGGAATTTAAAAAAAAAATAGTCACGTATTTGACCGTGACTATGTCCGTGACTAAGCTTAGTCACGGATCTGACCGTGACTAAAATCCTCCGATAGCCCCGATCCTGTTAGTGGCATGGCTTGTTTTATTCCGGCGATTTAGTCACGGACACATCCGTGACTAAATCCGTGACTACAAAAAAATTTAATTTTCAGCTTTCAGAAATTAATTTGCAACGGTATTCTGCACGGATAAAATTAGTCACGGACATGTCTGTGACTAATTCCATGACTAAATCGAATAATAATATTCCCACCCGTAATTTACACGTCATTTACACGGTTTGGACGCGTAATGTACACGGATTTGCTTAGTGACGGACAAGTCCGTGACTAAATTTTTTATATATGCAGGAGCAACTCATTCAACAGAACCACACCAATTCATTCCCAATATATAATATTGTAGCTGTTTGAAAGATCGAAGGATGTAGTCTATCTTATGTCATTTTCCCTGTTTATGAAGATAAGGTATGTTATTTGAATTATTATTTTTATTTAGAATTAGTTGGTTCAATTTAAATTATTAAAACTATTAATTTAGTGAGGTTGTTAATTAATTATCAGTATATTTAACTATAAACGTAGTGATGTCATAAAATTAGTTAAATTTTTAGGTTTATAAAATAATTTAATTAAAATTAGTTAGCTAAACGTAGGTTTAAACGTAGTGATGTGTTAAGTCAAATTAGTTAGCCAAACGTAACGTAGGTTTAAACGTAGTGATGCATTAAGTTAAATTAAGTAAAATTAGTTAGCTAAACGTACGTTTTAGCTAATTATGTTAAACTAGTTAAACTTTTGATAATATTAGTTAAATTTAAATATTAGTTAATTGAAATAATGTGTTTAAAAAAGGTTTTTATTTAATTAATGAAATGAATTAGTTAAATTTAGTTTGGATTAAAACATTACTTATATTTTGTGCATTATTATTGTGAATTGTGTATTATTTATTAATTCAAATGAGTTTGTATATATGCTCAAATTATTGGATTTGGTCATATTATTTAATTTAGTGAATTGTTAATTGTGTATTACTAATAAGATGTTGATAATTTTAGTATTGTGGATTTAATGTCATTAACGTAATAATTTAGTGTATTTAGTGTTGAAATCATATTATTGGTTATTTGTTAATAATTGAAATGATTAATGACATTATATTAACGTATTAGCCAGTTCTAGTTAATTAATAATATTAATTGAACATTATTGTAATTAATAATATTCAATTGCATTGAACTTTAGTGAAATTGAATATATTAATAATACTCCACATATGTTGGTAATGTTTATAATTCAGAGTTTTTAATAACCTGTATAATTTTTTTATTACAATATTCAGGCATAATGTATAGACAAAATAGAAGTTGGATGTATGATAAACATGCGGTATTGTACGGAATGCAATAGTACAATTTTAAGTTTAACATTTAACATTATTTTTATAATTTCAGTTTGCAATGCACTTTTATTGTGTATGTGTGTATGAATTTTGTTTTTTATTTAATGTTATAATTGCTCTACTTTTTCCTGATAAATTTTTGAAATATTTTTAAAAACAATTTTTTTTAAGAAAAATTAAAATAAGTTTTAATTTTGTTTAAAAAAAATGGATTTAAAAAAAAACAAAAAAATTAGTCACGGATCTGAGCCGTGACTAATTTTTTAGTCCGGAATTATTTTATAAATTTAAAATTTATTTTTTTAAAAAAAAATTTTAGTCACGGAGTCATGACCGTGACTAATACGAAATTTCCGCGGGTTTTTGAAAAATTCAAAATTTGAAAACTTAGTCACAGACGTGTCCGTGACTAAAATAAAAAAATAAAAAATGTAGTCACGGATCTTAGCCGTGACTAACGTGCCGGAGCAGCTTTTCCGGTGACGGATTAGTCACGGATATGGTCTGTGACTAATCCGTGACTACATTTAGTCACGGATAAATTGTAGTGACTACATTTAGTCACGCCTAAACAGTCACGGATTTAGTCACTGACAAAATCCGTTACTAAAGGAGTTAGTCACAGATTTTTTACACTGCGGCCCGTGACTAAATCCGTGACTACAACCTTATTTTTTTGTAGTGTAATTGCTTATGGACGCTTAAATACGGAAGCTCCACTAAGGTGCTGTTCTGTTCGTCTTATTCTTATTACTTATTACTTATTCTTATTTTATTCAGATCAGATCAGATCAGATCAGAAAAATTCAGATAAGATCAGATCATATCATAAAAATTCAGATCAGATCAGATCAGATCAGATCAGAAAGATTCAGATCAGATCAGATCAGATCAGAAAGATTCAGATCAGATCAGAAAGATTCAGATCAGATCAGACCAGATCAGAAACATTCAGATCAGATCAGAAACATTCAGATCAGATCAGAAACATTCAGATCAGATCAGATCAGATCAGATCAGATCAGAAAAGTTCAAACATGATTTATCACTTTTATTATTATATTAATTATGATTATTAATATTGTTATTACTATTATGATTATTATTATATAATTATTATTAATAATATTAATAATAATATGATAAAAAAATAAGATATTAATATAGTTATAATATTTTAATATAATAATAGTAATATAAATGCAATTATTAAGAAGACTATTATTATTATTACAGTATTATAATAATAATAATATGATTAATATTATTATAATATTATATTATAATTATATGTAATTATAATTATACTTACAATTATAACTCTTATAATTATAAGTATATCAATTGTAATTATTATAATTATATCTATAATTAATTATAATTATAATTGTAATTAATTATAATTATAATAATTACAATTACAATCATAATTATAATTATGATTATAATTATACATAATATTATAATAATATAATACTAATAATAATAATAATAATGTTATTATTATTATTATGTTATTGTAATAATAATATTAATATAATAATATCGTTATAATAATATTAATTGTATTTATATTACTATTATTATATTATAATATTATAATTAATGTTAATATAATTATAATTATTATTAATTATAAAGATACTTATAATTATATTATAGTTATAATTTATGATTATAATTATTATTTTTATTATAACTATTAATATTATTATTATTATTATTATTGTTACTATTGTAATTATTTTACGGAGTAATTATAATAATATTGATAGCTATAGTTACAATTATAGAGACAAATATTGTAATTATAATTACAATTATAATTATATAAGTAATTATAATTAAAAATATAATTACAATTATAATTATATCTATATTTATAATTAGTGTGATATGCATAAATTTTTTCATTTTAAATTTAATTTTAATTATTATTATTATTTTTATAGTTACGATTATAATTATAATTTTATTTAAGTTATATTTGTAATTGCAATTATAATAATTATAATTATAATTATAAGCATAGAAATATTCAAATCAGATAAGATCAGAAAGATTCAGATCAGATCAGAAACATTCAGATCAGATCAGACCAGATCAGAAACATTCAGATCAGATCAGACCAGATCAGAAACATTCAGATCAGATCAGGAAGAATCAGATCAGATCAGATCAGAAAGATTCAGATCAGATCAGATCAGATCAGAAAGATTCAGATCAGATCAGATCAGATCAGAAAAATTCAGATCAGATCAGATCAGAACTTAAAAAATTCAGATCAGAAACATTCAGATCAGGCGAAGAGAACAGCTTCTAAATGGGGAAGATTATAGTATCATTATTGATGAGATCTTTGGTACCGAGTACATGATAGTGAGTACCTATATGAGTGAGAAGTTGAAGACATATTGGTTGGTGAACTCATCAATTGGCCAAAAGTAAATGTTCATTTCACTAGGATCAATTAAGGGGGTGTTTGGATCTGATTCTTAAAACTGTTTCTGCTCTTTCAAGGAGCAGAAGCAGAAGTTGGAGTGTTTGTGTGAAAATGCAGAAGTGATTCTGATTCTCTAATTAATTTACTCATAGAATCAGTTTTTTTAGAAGTTGGGGGAGACTGGCTTATGAAAACTGATTCTGATTTAAAAAAGAAGCAGAATCAGAATTAGTGCCAAACACCCCCTAGTGTTTAGAGCCACTTTTGTTCAGTTTTTGTTTGCTTAGTTACATTTCAGAATGCGGACTACTTGAATATTAGTTAAAAGGTCAATTTGGCCCATGTGTGTTAATGACACTTGATGTTCAAAACATTTTAGGCTTTACTCAATTTTAATTGAGTTTTTTGAAGATGAATGAAATTGTCACTTTATTTTTATTCTCTTACAATTTATTATAATTGTCTCTATAATTAGTGTGTATAATAAATAAAATCAAAATATATGTTAGTGCATAAAAATGTATAATATTATACACAACTAATTAGTCTCGACTTATATTTCATGTCGTAAAATTACTGACAGTTCAAAGGAGTCATTTTTCAGAATCTGACATCAACAAGTGAAGTCAGTCGAATAAATTTTTGACTCTTTTTTTTCGACCCCCACTTCGACGGATTAAAATTGTCGAAAATATCATTCTTCAACCGTTTTTTTCTGTTGAAAATTAAAAGGCCATATTTGGCATAGTGATTCTTCTCTATTTTTTAACGGTTTGATTGTTGGAATCGGAACAAACAATTATTAGTAATGTAAATTAGAGACTAGTGTCTAGCTTAACTGATTTACCGGATTGGGACTCATCATCTAGGGTCTGCAAAGAGTATGAAACACATTGATTATTGATTACTGAAAGAAGGTAGCGGATTTAGGGTGATTTATTTTATTTTCTTTAATTTAATTTTTAATATATATTTAATGTTTTTCATTCCTTATTGTTATTTACTTATTTATCTATCACTATATGGGTCCTTATTTTAATAAATATTTTTAGCGTCTTATATTAATACGAAGTAGTTTATTTATTGTTATATATTCTGTTTTTTTATGTTGGTATAATAGTATAAGGTGGACTTTGCGTGTATCTAGTTTTAATGACTGAATTGTCTTTATTTTTCAGAATTTTGCAATAGAAATATATATTAGTTATACTTTTTTTTTCTTCAAAAATAGCTTGAATGTAGCAGTATTATTTAATTTGATTTGTGGAATTTAATATAATAATTGTATTTGTGATAGCATATTCTATTGGTTGTATGTGTTTTTTTTTGTCAATTTGCAAGTACAATGGTTACAATAGTTATAAGAGTTACGAAGTACGCTTTTTTCAGTATAGGTACAATAGTTTATATTAATTACTTTTATCTAGAAAACATACAAATATATGTCGTGTTAAATATTGATGTTTATATCTTGTCTAGGGCCTCAAAAAACTCTCTAGCCGGCCTTGCTACGACGTACTTAATTATTTTGATATTTTCCACTATCCGGACTTATTTTGATTATTACACAATTTAATACCTGAAGTTAAAAGTTATATGTTTGACATGAAATGACTAATAAGCTGCAAATACGTGTTATCAAAGAGTCTCTTATTTTAAAATTTTGAGATAATGACGACAATGCAAATATATGACTAAATTAAATACGTAGTATAATGGACAAAAATATAATTTTTATACTTTTGTAATTTTGTAACCATAATAGTAACTTTAGTGATCATGAATTCATGATGATGTTCTAATTTACTATCCTCCGTCTCTTTTTAATCTACTTTGACTACATTTTACACTATTATTTTATGGAAATTAATTTTAAAAAAATATATTTTTCAATTCATCTCATTACAAATTTTCAAAATCTAATTTTTAATATTTTTTATTAACAGAGATTAAGATATACTTACGGTCAAATGTGTGCGTTGGCAAATATGCAAAGGTTGACAGTTGCAACTAAAAAAGAACGGAGGAAGTATATTGTAGTGACTATAATGATATACGTAGTAGTTGGTACTCGTAATATCATATTACATCTGTCCTTTAAAACTTTGTCACTTTCCCTTTTAAGTAAAGAATCTGTGGTTCCAGTTAATTCTCTCTCCTCTGCACAAACCTCAACCACACAATTTTTACTTTATTAATCCTCGTGCCGATCAAACTTGGTAAAGTTTTAAGGGAAAGAGGGAGTAATTCATATAATGTACACCATTTATTTAAATAATACTCTGTACTCCCTATGTCTCACTTAAAGGTTTCTGCACAATTTATGATGTTTGACTGACCATAAAATTAAATGTTCCACACTAATATTAAGATTATGTTTAATAAATTAATTTTATATTGGGAAAACTGTCAAATAGGTCCTCGAACTTTCATAAAAAAAGTCAATTAAGTCCTTCTATAGGAGACTTTGTCCGGTCGTCACGATTTGGGGCGGTTCCCGGTGGAATTTTTTGATGAAATTTTTTGAGCATCTTATTCATCAAATCTAGTTTACTCATACCAAATTTTAGACAAAAAAATAATCGGGAGCGCATTCAAATTAATTCGAGAACGCAAAAATGCGCATTTATCTTCAAAAATTAATTTGAATGTGTTTCCGATTGAATTTTTAGCTGAAATTTGGTATGAGTAAACTAGACTTGGTGAATAAGATGCTGAAAAAATGTCATCAAAAAATTCCACCGGAAACTGCCCCAAATCGCGACGGCCGGACAGAACCTCCTATAGAAGGACTTAATTGACCTTTTTATGAAAGTTCAAAGACCTATTAGACAGTTTTCCCTTTTATATTTATTTATCCAAAACTACATTAAATTTTTTACTAAATCACAAAATGAAAATGTAATTTGAAAAAATTGAGATATATAAAGTAAAAGTTTAAAAACAATTTAGGTTGAGAGCCCGTTTGGTAGCACGAAAATCGGCTGTTTTGGCTGATTCTGCTGAAATTTATGAAGTTCTGGCTAAAGTGGCTGCATTGGCTGATTCTGCTGATTTAAGAAAAAATTATTATTAAAATATATTTTATCAATAAAATAAAGAAAAAATTATATGTAAAAATAGCTAAAATAGTCATCTACAGTAACTTCAGCCAATACAGCCAGAAAAGTAACTTCAACCTTACTTTTTCTGCTTATTACACAATTCAGCGCGCGAAAGTAAAAGTTACGTGTTGGGTGAAAAAGTTGGCTGATAAGTCTGATAAGCTGAAAAACCGGGTTGCCAAACGGCCTCTGAACTAAGAGTACTCTTATGTGTTACGAAGGTAGTGCTTCTTATATAAGCAATTAAAAACCTCCTTAAAGTTACCGTGATGGATTTGGATACCATTTCACCCAGGGGCGTAGCCAGGACACTGGGCTAGACTGGGCCGATACAAAGAATATTATTGGAAAAAAATTTACACGAAATTTTTTACACTAAAAATATTGACATTTTTCAGATTTGGGGTGGGCCAGGGCCTAGCCTGGGCACCCCCTAGCTCCGCCCCTGATTTCACCTACCATTGGGGCTTAAGCGTAAGGCCGTATGGCCCGTATATCACTGACTCACTGTATAATGTACTTCCTCCGTTATTAAATAAATGCAACGGTCAATATTTCATACTTGCCGAGACACAGCTTTGATCATTGATATAAATGATTTTGTATTAGTAAAAGAATTAGAAAAAATTAGATTATGAAAATTTACAATGAGACAAGTTTAACAATATTTTTTTTCATTAAATAATATTATTACATTAATAAATAAAACGTAATCAAAGTAGAACATGTGAATAGTGTAAAAGTCAAAGTGTTGCATTTATTTAAGAAGGTAGGAAATAGTATATGTTAAATGTACATCTAAACATTCCACCATCCTTTTATGGTCATGGTTATATCGATCTCTTCTGCGCGCAAGCTAGCTAGCTAGAATGCAAGGTACCATTTCATGTAGGGGTTCTGTTTACCAGCAGTCGAAGCACGCAGCAGCCTAAAACCTAGCTATGACCTGGCTCGATCCAACTTAATTAGTCTAAACTTATACAGTAAATAGCTACCTACCTACATAGGACCAGCAACCAGTCCACACCCTCCTCAGTCCTCCATCACTAGCCCCTGCAGCGTGTACTTAGTGATGTACACACCACTTGCTGGCTAGCTAGCTAGCTATGGTTTTGAGAAAGTGAAAGGTGACGTCGCAGGGTTGCCATAATAGCGGCATGTATTTATGGAAATCGATCATTGGACGTAACCCAAGCTTTCCCCATGCCGTATATTACCTCGTATTATTATCTTAGCTGTATTACTTCGGGATTTTTTCCCTAGGATTGTTTCCGTCACAGATTAGACCATACTTAAAGATCAGACTGATCAGAACTTCAAGTTTGATCGGTACGAGAATTGATAAAGTAAAAATTGCGTGCTTGTGGTTTGTGCAGATGAGAGAGAATTAACTGGAACCACAAATTCTTTACTTAAAAGATAATGTGACAAAATTAATGAGACATCCAAATAAGGAAAATTGGCAAAGCATTAAGGGGCGGAGTGAGTATAAAATACACATAGATCATACATTTACTAGACCAAACAAGTTCAAACAAAACTTAATTAACAGACCAAACAAGATCATCAAATTTCAATCCAAGTAACAACATCGGTAATACTTCATATTTATGGAAATCTATCATTGGACGTAAGCCAAGCTTTCCCCATGCCGTATATGTATATGGGGTAATGGGGATGTATATTACGGAGTACCTGCTACCTTGTATTTGTATCTTCGCTGTAATTAAGGTTCAAAACTACCGCTTTAATACTCCGTATATAATAATCCTGCCGGTACATATGGTGCACAAGAGGTTCCTTGACATGTTTTTGGTTCAAAAATAATTTAAATATTTCAAACTTTGGAGAGATGTGAGATACATATTTCATACTTTCACATGTACTACGTAATATACTAGTATAAAGTATACATCAATCTTTATATAAAAAGATATGTTAATATCATGATGATATGTTTTTTTTACATATCTAATTTTATGGTGTTTAAGTACATAATTTAAAATACACAAAGCATTTATGACGATGCAATTAAAATGAGAAATGTACCGGATTAATATTATTTATTTTACAAATGAAATTTTACAATGTTATAACCTACACATCCAAATATAGCTTACTGCACTTATTGCCCTAAATTTATACTTTTAATACACACACATAATATGGTGCGATAATAACTTTTTATATAAAGTTTGGGGTATACATATTACATATGCAATTTTGGAGTTTTATGTCACATTCCTCAAAGTTTTGGGTGTTTATATTATTGTTCCCTTCTTTTAATTACCATATTCAAGATACTAATCTTTGTACTCGTTATAAATTAAATATCTTACTTTAGCTTTTCATCTCGTTTTGGTTGTCTTACATTCCTTTTTGATATTCTAAAATGAATGATTTGTTTTCTTTATAGTTGTGAAATATGTTATTTATATCATTTCACTTTATTCAACTCAATCCTCAATCACAACGTTTACTTTACAATCATTTATTGATACTTGTGTCAACCTAAAACGCAAGGCAATGGTGGCCTGAGAAGTGGTTGGGAGGGTGGCGGCAGGGGTGGTGGCATGGTGGGTCACTGGGGCGACCACGGGTCACTAGGGCAGCAGTGGTGCTAGAGCTGGTCAGGGGAGTGGCAAGGTGGGGGCAAGGGCGAGTGGGGTGGAAAGGGAGGTTGGCAGAGTCAATTGGCTGGGGAGCGGCTTGCCGAAGGCATTCTTGTGTCGATAGCTGTAACTAGAAAAATATATCACAATACAGATGATTGGGAATGGTGGACACTATGGCCGACGGTAGTAGTCATTGGCGGTGATGGATCATTGTTACAACAAATCAATGGGGCATCTGGTCACTCTGACCGAAATAACTAGATCAAGTTGGATGCTAGTCACTTACTGAAAGGGGAAAAAGTCATGTTATTCACATTTATGGAAAATTTTAAATCTGATCCTATTTTTGTTCACGATGATTTTCATTTAGCATTATTTGTGGCAAATCCTGACATTTGCTTTTGGCGCAAAGTTTTAAGAGACCAATTAATAGTGTTGGATAATTGCGGGAATAAACAACAAAAGGCTATCCGATGACATTAATGATTAAAGAAATAAAAATGATTAAAGAAATAACTCAACGAGAGCACCAAATGATTAAAGAAACAAAAGGCTATCCGATGACATTAATGATTAAAGAAATAACTCAACGAGAGCACCAAATGATGGACAGTCTACCCGGGGGGTATCTTATCCGAGGGGTTATTGCGGGAATAACTACAGAGAAGTCAGAGCAAAATAGGAGGAGAGAGAGAGAGTCGATTTTATTAAATGAACTCAACGTGTTGGGATGTGGATCTGGGACCGTTTACAAGGAGAAATGAGCTGCTATTTATAGCAGCAATAAATGCGATGAGAGTACACGTGTCAGTAATCCAACGGCCGAGGGGTCACTTCAATCGGGGTGGCACCGACAGTGGCATGTTCACCGCATTGAATGCGGTGG
>CAMAPF010000850.1:0-40321 GCA_945859915.1 Cuscuta epithymum
TCGGATTGTCCGCCGTGGCTGGCTCGGGAACTGGTCGGTTTTGGGGGGAGAAGAAACGACGGCGTGTGATTCTTTTGAAATGATGAGTTATCTTTGAGATACTGCTGGAGAGATTCAATCAGCTCGCCGGAGAATCTCTGAATGCAGGGGTATTCCGATGTTCTCCCGACTCCCAAGCTTTTGCAGACTCCGTAAAATTCGGCTAGCTCGTCGCACTGCCGGGCTGCCCTCAAGCACGTCTGGAAAGCGATCACCCCCGATTGATGCTCGAGCTTCGAAAAGCCATCAATTATAATGGCTAGCCCGTCGGTTATGTCTCGGTACAAATCGAAACTCTCTTCCACCACCGCGTAAAGGGCAATTTGCACGAGGCGGTTGGCCTTGGCGGCCCCCGTCGGCCTAGTGCCAATTGCCCTCTCTAACAACCGTTGCCAATGCCCGATCCTATCCAACAGCATTGTCGGTTTCATTTCCCGAACAGGCTCGTCAGGCCTCCGTCCACGAAACCCTAATGAACTTTGTGTGAATCTCCGTTGTAGTTTTCCCGTTAGAAAACAATCGAGGCGCTCGTCAAGATATAACGCGAACGTCCTGACGAACGCCGTGAAGTCCCACGGACTTGAATGGGAGGCGTCACGAAAGCCCGAGAGGTTGAGGATTCTCGCGCCACGTTTCATGGCATGAAGGACTTCTCGCGGGAAATAAGGATCTCCATCCTGGAAGATTCGAAGGACGAGGAGCAAAGATTTTAATGTGACGATCCAGTTTCGCGTGCGACCAATGCGTTTGCCTATGGCACGTGCACAGGCCGATGCGTAAACCTTATCGGCTGAGACGAGGTGGAGGAGCTCGCGGATGTAGCGCGTGTCTACGGGGTCATCATCGTGGGTGGTGGCTTTGAGGACAGCAACTTCAAGGTTAGAGGATGAGGAGTTGTTGCTTGCAACTTTGGCTATGCTAATGCTGGTTTGATCTTTCACTGCACTAATGGCCTTCTTTAACTTGCTTGGCATTATTTATGTATTTGTTCCTCACAAGCCTAGCTATGATGAATTGTAAGATTGACAAAAAAGTTGTGTTTTTCCTTCACAATTTGCTTATAAATTGAACTTTTTGGGGCACTGAAGATTGGGAGAGAAAGTGTTGCTTGGGTGGTTATTTTCTTCTTCTTCTTTGCATTTGATCTTCTTTTGGTTAATTGGTTGATCTAGTTTAGCTTTTCTCCTTCATTGAGAACGAGTGGAAGCCCTTGAGTGACGCTCTTAGAAATGACCAATTAAAATCCTAAATATTCTATGTTTGACCGCAAATAATGTTTTCTTCAAATCTCATGTCTGTGATTATGCTTAGATGCTCTACAATTGACTGTGGATGTTAAAATTCCATAATAAAATCATCAACGGTGCAGTCAGGACCCGATGTCATAGGAAAAAATCATTTATAGAAAAAATATCACAAATGAGAAAAAATACGGAGCAATTATTGAATTGGGGATGGAGCTTTGGAAAAGGTTTGAAGTAATACAGACTAATCATTTATTGATGGTTCAACTCAGTATGTTTATTACCTATAAAGAATGAAGCTTTGAAAATGTTTAAAGTTTATAAAGTACAAGTTGATTGAATTGCGTAATCTAATTAAATGTCTTAGAAGTCATTGGGAAGGAGAATATATGAACTCCATTATTTTCAATCTATTTGAATCATAAATAAGACCGTGACTCCGTACACACCATAACAAAACGATATTGTTGAATAGAAAAAACGAGTCTTGAAGGAAATGATTAACTCGATGTTTCCTTACTCAAGTTTGAATGAGGGTTTTGGGGAGAGACCATGTTCACGGTCTATTACATTTGAGATAGGTTTCTAAATAAACGGAACAAGACAACTCTGTATGAACTTAGGTACAAGATAGCGCCAAATTTGGATGGACTAATTGGCATACAACCTTGTTTGGATGGATGCCTGATCTTGTCTGGACCTAAAACTAAAGTAGTTGATTTGAAGCGTTACTGATTGCATAGTTTCAGTTCAACCACTTAACTTACCACAAGTTTATGTCGATTTTATCCTATCATTATTCAAATTTTATCTTATTTATTTTAAAATGCTTGTTTTTGTGGTAATATCACAATTCGCAATCCTTAATTGTTTCAATCGTGTTGTAAAATAAGTTTACTTCATTCAGTTAATATTTCAGTTTTACAAGATAGCACCAAATTGTAGTCTTTGAATTAGAAAATAGACTTTATTGCCCGTACAGGTAGCTCAACGGTGGTTGAGTGAGACAGTTGAGTTGAAGTCTCAGGTACAATCTTCGATAGTGATAGTGTAAGAATATGGTCCAATGTGATGGCTTCTTATGCGCATGAAATTATGTATCACTTCACTTAGAAACCGTTTAAGATGATACCTTAATTTACTTTTCATCGCTCTATCAATTCGAAATGTAGATAGTTCTGGACGAGTGTTTTCACTTTTTTGATTGAAAATAATCTCTATAATCTAGCTACTACCGACTACGTACTAAACAAGGAGTAAAACAATGAGTATAGGACCAGGGTTCTCACACTGCAGTTAATATCATCACTCATGTAATGATGTACCAACAAAATCATGTGACTTCAATTCTGGTTTATCAATACAAATTTCAAATTTGTCCATTGCCTTTATATATTATAAAAGCTCTCCCTTTCGGTGGAGTGAAATTATTGAGACTTCAGCCAAACACAATCACATGAAAATATTTAGTCTCAAACTAAATTAAATAGGTTAGAGCTGGTAAAGATCAAATTAAACTAGACTTTGATAATTGAACAATACACATGAAATAAGTATATATTAGATTAGACGAGACCAAACTTAACTATATTATAGCATGCATACCATAAAGAATTTAGTCAAGTAAGAATCATCCTTAGTAGTCAAGTAGTGACATAGTAAGGGCCTTAGAGTATAAAATTAAATAAACAATATTGCTTAATAATAAGATGTTTTCCTAAAACATTATTGAAAATAAATTTATAGATCTGGCAACTAGGGGTGAACACACAGATTGAAAAGGCCAATTCTCATTACCAATTTTTTTTTACCCCTAATAAAAACATTAAATGCCCTCATATGCGACATAAATTTTTTAGCTCATCCATCAGTTTTGCTCACAAGTCAGCCCAAATAAAATGACCCAATGCTAAATTAATAGCCCGCATTCTTTATTTCAGCTTTTAATTTTATATTGATACTTTTCAGCTTCTGTTAATAGGGAATTTCAAATTCCTAAAATTAGAAGTTTAGAAGAATTGATCTTACATTGTATCTGTGATGGGATGTGTACATGTTTTATTGTTTTAAACTGTTAGTCTATTAAGATGTTAAGTTCCTATATAATAATACGTAGTAAATTCCTCTAAAAAAACGTAGTAAACAATTAAGTAGTACGGAGTATAATTTACCCTAATGTATCCTAATAAATTTACAACGAGCCATAAATAGAATTACGATTTAAATTAAAGATTACGAAAGCCATGTGAAATATATTATTTACATAGCTACGTAATTTTAAATTTAAATCGTAATTCTATTTCATAGTTAAGATACATAAAGTGACAAAAAGAGTACATTAGTTATAAAACTTAATTACACCTTTTTATCAGATTTTATGGACATTTTTTTGAACAAAACACCCCATCAATACTATCAATGTTCTACTTCAATTCCCCAAGAAGTTAAGTTACACTTTTTATCAGATTTTATGGACATTATTTTGAACAAAACACCCCATCAATACTATCAATGTGCTACTTCAATTCCCCAAGAAGTTAAGTTAGATGAGCTTCCTTCGGACCCCACAAAAAGAAGATAAATTTATTAATATCATACTAATTAAAGGGATGTGTACAAAGTACACTCCATTGTTGAATCTTACATGAGACATGCAACAATGAAGACTTGGCATAAAGATGAAAAAGCAAATAAACTTGGAGAGAAAGAAAGCTTATGAAGAAGATGAAATATTTGTTACTCTAGTTTACAAATGATGAGCTAGCTACCATATATACCGAATATAGCTTCTAAGTAACTCTACCGTAGTTGTTATGTACAGCCTGGCACTATCTATTATATAATGACTAACTAGATACAACTAGTTATAATATTAAGTTATCTCAACATCCCCCTAAAGTTGAGTTTAGGGTGGCAAGTACTGAAGTACAGTGCAAGCTTGGAAGAAATAATTTTATGTTGTTGAGCACCTAATGGTTTGGTCATAATGTCTGCAATCTGCATATTTGAAGATATGTGTTGAGTTGTAAGAAAACCTTCCAGCAACTTATCTCGCATATAATGATAGTCAATCTTCAAATGTTTAGTTTTATCATGAAACACAAGATTGGCTGCTATGTATTGAGTTGCTTTATTATCACAATGAAGTGGTATAGGTAGTGGGATATTAGCCCTGAGATCTTTAAGAAGCTCATTCAACCAAACTATTTCACATGATGTTTATGACATGCTTGTAGTTCCTTTTCATTGCTAGATTCCATCTTTCATCAGTGGTTGCTTGTTGATATGAATAATTCAGATATCACATTAGCTATAGATGAACCATATTCTGTATCAAAATCCTTCAATCCTTGAATGATTTTAACATGAAAGGATGATGATACCAATGGGGAGAAGACCAGCAAGGTGTTATCGCCATATTAAGAACAAGCCATAGCCAAAGTCTAGGTACTGTCGTGGTGTGCCTAACCCAAATATTATTATCTATGATGTGGGGATGAAGAAAAAGAGAGTTGAGGCTCTTGAAGAATGTCTCGAGTGAGGCTCTTGAAGCTGCTCGAATGAAATGCTTGCAACAAGTACATGACCAAGTTTGCAGGAAAGGATGTCTTCCACAGTTCCACCTTGGACTTAGGGTTCACCATTTCCGTGTTCTTCATATTAATAAGATGTTGACGAGTGATGGGGCTGATAGGTTCCAAACAGGAATGAGGGGAGAGTTTCGAAAGCCACAAAGTGCATATGCATGTGTTGCCATTGGACGGGCTCATCTGTCAGTTCGCTGCAAGGATTTCATCAGTCAAAATGCACATCAGGCTTTGCTTTGTGCCAAGTTTAAGTTTCTTGGTTGCCAAAAGTACATTGTTAGCATAAAATGCGGGTTTCACAAAATTCAACAGTACTGATTATCTGAATTACAAGAAAGATGACCGCATTGTGTCTCATGGTGTCAATGCTAAGCTTTTGGGATGTCACGGACCTCATACAAAGCGCCCGCATGAAAAAGCATTTATTAATGGAGCAGATTACACCTTTTATTTTTGTTTCACAAGACTCTTGAGTAAAGTCTATCATGTAGCACATTATGATTCTATTTCATTTGAGCAAATATAATAGGACATCACTTTATAAAATAAGATCTTAGCGTCATATTTTCTCAAATTCTTGTGTTGATAATTTAACATACAGTAGCGCATGTTAACATTTCCATACGAAACTTGACAAAAAAATGTCTTTTTTATTTAACTAATCAGAAAATTATAAATAAAAAGTACAACACACCAAATTCTTATATTTTGGTTTGGATTTCCTTCTAACAAAGGCAATGACAAAAATGGTTGGGAGGTTTTTTCCCTATGATCTTGCAAATGCCTCCTTTCTTGCACTTGCTTTGTAAGCAGAGGTTATTACATGTAGCATCATCATCACTACCAGGAATACATGATCCAATGTGATTATTGGTGCAGCAATAAACATCGATCTTCTCTGATTGGATAAAATCTAATCAAGAAAAGGACTTGAAACCAACAATTATATACTAATTAAATTTTAGATAACAACGTACATTTTGGATTACATATTAAAAAGGCATTGTTTACATATTTTTAGTTAGATGGCGCTAGCATAGCTTACTACTACTACTACTAAACCATATCTAAGGTTACAGATCAGATCACGTCAGACCAGAAGATTATACTAGACTTCGACAGTTGTAAAATACACATAAATCGGACATCAACCAGGCCATACTAGACTAATAAAGATCAAATTTAATCAGGCTAAAAAACTTTGGTCCAAGTAAAAACATCCTAAAAGTTACACATACTTTACGTAAATCGGGTATTCCATTTATCACCTGAAAACTTTTATCTCATAATTTTTACACCATTAACTTTTACTTAATTTCACACTACATCCTTTTACAAAATTCACATCATATGACCATGTAAACAACACAAGCACACATACTACTTGTTTACGTTCTAGATTGCTGCAATTCCAAAATACTAATAAAAAGTATCATCTTTCTTTCCTTTAAAAATGAAACTAGAGAATACCCTACATGTGAGGTGGTAAATAAATTATTATATTCATAATTTCAATTACGTTTTTTTTTTTGTTTTAAAATGTTTACATGTTCATGGAGTGCAACTTGTCTATTAGTAATATTCACACATGCATCTCTTATTTCATTGTATGGTTTCTAAAACTTACAATACATAATAAAACACAAGTAAGTTTTGAAGATTTAAATTTTGGCCGTATCATTTTTTAATATGAATGTGTACCTGTTGATAGCATGAACATTACAATGATAACCGTCAACAAATTCAATTTGGCCATTTTCTTGATGAACACAATTCTTCTCTTAATTAAAACTTACGCTCTTAATTATTTTGGAATTTGTTGACGTGTTTATATAGTACAAAGATTGATGGCACTTTTAATGCATTTTTGTTTTTTCTATATATGTTTGCTTCAAATAAAGTAAAATATTCATAACAAGGAAGTCCTTTCAGATTTAGAATATCTCGCAGTCAAAAATCAAGAAAGAAATAAGGAATTCTAAGCATAAATAAATGTCATCAACATGCTTGATTATTTTACCTTTTGAGGTTCATTGGCACTTACTCAGGGCCGGCCCTAAGCTATTGAAGGCCATGTTCAAAATGAATTAAAAGGCCCTAAATTGTAAAAAAAAAATTGTATTACCTCCATCTCAATGTTAAAATTAAATCTTATGATGATGATCACGCTTAGGTTGATTTTAGGTAGTATAGGGCCACTAATGGAGTCTGAAATGTGATTAAGTGATATATCTTCAAACTAGAATTGATTCAGAAATGTACAACCAGATTCTGTTATTGGTTTAGTTGTGTGTTCAGGAGGATATACAATCTGTTAAAATGAAACAGGATCAATCACATTGTTTGTAGATATGTCATCTAGGCTAAATGATGTTTCATTAGGAGGAGATGACATGTTTTTGAATGGAAATAAGTCTTCCTTGAAAACACATCTCTTATTTCCACAGTTCCATATGTACAAGATCAAAATTGCATGGACCATGAGAAACACTTTTATTGAATGGTAGCATATGATGTTTGGCAAGAATACATGCTTTTAAAAAAAGCTTCTTTATTTCTGGAGAACTTGTTCCTGGAACATGTCTCAACTTGTCAACAGAAGTATGAACTAATCTATCATGCAACGGGCTAACTTCTTTAGAGTATTTGCAAGAATTACAGGAAACAATAAAAGTTTTGCTACATTAATTGTTTCTAAACTAGTCTTTTCTTGACTATGAGTGGACATTCCGTCTGAGGAAGAACCAAATCCAAACATTTGTTTGAGCCATTAAAGATCACCAGATCTTCAGGCTGTAGCTAAAACTTCATTACTTGAATGATCCTGAAAAACACATTCAGTAGGTGTAAAAATATGGAGTAATTTGAGTTTGCACCTCATTTTATTGTCTAAATGGGACTTTGAATCCCGTTTTTAAAAATCTTTGTTTTTGCACCCCAACCCCATATGAAAAGATAAAAATGTCATCAATCAGAACTATGTTGAAGGCCTACAGAATTGTTAATGGAAGTGCATTTTTGTCTTTTCATATAAGGTCGGGGTGCAAAAACAAAGATATTTAAAAAGAGTCAATTCCCTAAATAGGACTAAAAAGGGGGCAAAGGTGCATAAATAGGACTACATTTTTTAAATTCCCTTAATAGGACTATTTATGTGTGTTTGGACAAATATACCCTTCTAACTTGTGAAATGTTTTAATTAATAATAAAATCATAAAAAAAATGATAAAAATCGAAAAAAATACTAAAAATCGTAAACACAAATAGAAAATTAATAAAATATTTTTTTAAAAAAAATTAAAAATTAAAAAAAAATCCTAAAATTAAAAAAAAAAAACATTACATCCCCTGCCACCCCCAGCACCACCAGCTCCCATCACCGGATAAAAAGATGTCAGCATTTTAAATAATGCCATAATGATGGCATATTCAATGAAAATGTTGGCATATTGAAGAGCAATTATGCCATCTTTTTGGCATTTTCAGAAAAAGATGACATTTGTTTACCAAAAGTGGAAGAAATTTCACCAATCGGAGGTAGCGGTGCTGGGAGGCGGCGGGAAAGGTATCCATAAATTTTTTCATTTTTTATGGGTTTTTACTATTTTTATTATTTTTAAAAAAAATTAAAAAATAAAATTAATTTTTTTATTTTATAAATGTTTTTATAAATTTTTTATAATTTTTTACGTTTTTTAAATATTTTTTGCGTTTTTTAATGATTTTATTATGAATTAAAGCATTTCATTATGAATTAATACTCTTAGGTGTATTTAGGGTAGAAAATCAATGTTTAGTCCTATTTAGGGAATTTAAAAAGTAGCAGTCCTATTTGTGCTTTTTAGGAACTCATTAGTCCTATTTAATTAGGACAATTTCTGATTTAAAAATGGAGTACAATGTCTAATTTGGATAATAATATGAGGTGCAAACTCAAATTACCCCTAAAAATAACATGCATATTTGACGCTTCAACAACTACTAACCCTACAACGGATAACAAATTTTGCTGAAAATTGGAACATTGTTTAAGGTAATATCAGCATTGATCTTTATTTTTCCAATTTGGGTGACTATTTTAGTTGTGTCATCTGGTAGACCTACTAAAATAGGCCTTGAAAGGGTTCTAATATCATATAATCTGTCAACTTGTGATGTCATGTGATCACAAAAACATTGGTATCTACAATCGAATCTTTATTTCCATTTTTATTCATTGTTGAGTAAGCTTTATGACAGATGATTTTACTTGCAAAATTGGCTGATGAAGTAGATGCCATAATAGGAGATTTCGTGATTGGAGAATTCTGATCTGTTGTGGCTTTAAGGACTTGCTAGACAACATTATTAACAATACATTTCATCACTTGTGGATCTATTTCATGATGCTGCATATCATGAGAAGATGTAAGACTTTTCTGACTTATATTTATTTCTTCCATGAAATCATATGTATCTTGAACTGGATTGAAATCTTCGTCTTCAAAGTACAAAACATTGCATTTTCATCCCTTCTAGAACCAAATTTTCCTAAATTGTTGTTATTTTTGTTGAACTTATAACCTTGGCCAGAAACTTGGTTATTTTCTTGATGTTTCTTGTAAGTGAAGCAAATATCCTTGATATGTCCTCACTTGCCACAATACAAGCAATCTTTGAGTTTATAGCAATCCTCTTAGACATGTCCTTTCTGATAACAATATGAGCATTGTTTTGAACCTCTGAAATCATTTTCAGAACTGTATGTAGGTTTCTTTCGATCATTTAGCCGCATTAGCATTTTCTTCAGATAGGACATCCACAGCATCAGAAATTTGTTTTTGACATTCAATTTTCTGTTGTAAACCTAAAGCCGTGCTAACAAGAGGTAATGGATCCATGGACAAAACAACAATTTTGACATTCTCATAACCACTATTAAGTCCCATCAACAATTGTATAAGTTTACCATTGTTTTTCCTTTCCAGGAATCTTTTCAACAAAGAACATGTGCACTTATCAAGAGCACCACAAGTACATAAAGGAATGGGGTCTAGAGTATCAATACTCTCCCAAGTTCGCTTCATTTGCTCATAATACTCAAACAATGGTTTATTTTCTTGAGAAATAGAACTTAAATCATATCTCAGTTGATATATTTCAAGAGCATTTGCTTGACCGTACCTTTCATGTAGCTCTTTCCAGAGTTCTCTTGAAGAAGAGATGTATGTAGTTGACAGTGTCCTTAATGTTTTTCTCAATCGAGTTCTTCAACCAGTTTGTAACAACGATATCATATTTGAAAATTGATGATAGGTGTTGTCATTTTTGTCAGGTTTCTCAACTGTTCCATCAACAAAACCATCTTTATTTTTTGAAATTAGCGCAAGATATTATTCTCTCGTCCAGTAGATGTAATTTTGATCATTCAACTTTGTACTAATCAAATTCAGATTAGGTTGATCTGATGTGAAAAGGTAAAGTGGATCATTCATGAAATCATAGAGTTGTAAGCTTTGATCGGAAGCAGGCATGATAATTTTGATATTTGTAGAAGAAAATTTGGTTTGCGGTAGCGATGATTATGATGAAAATCACCACGATCTCTGACCTTACGTAACAGAGACCTGCAACAATGAAGACTTGGCAGAAAGATGAAGAAGTAGATAAACTTGGACAGAAAGAATGCTTATGAAGAAGATGGAATATTTGTTATTTAGAGATCGTAGTTTACAAATGACGAGTTAGAGAATATAGCTTCTAAGTAACTCTAGCGTAGTTGTTATGTACAGTATGACACTTTCTATTATATAATGACTAACTAGATACAACTAGTTATAATATTAAGTTATGTCAACAAGATGACTTCCCACAAAAGAAGATAAGGAAGGCTTTGAGACGATTTTAATTGGAAAATGGTTTGATCAATCCCCTAATTGGTTAGAGTATGTAATTATGTATACAAGATGACAAAGTCTTCTACTTAAGTTGTTACTTATTTAGTGATTATTTTGAAAATTGTCACAAACCAAACTATAATAGATCTCTTTGAAAAGATGAAAACTAAAATAAGCAGTTGTGATTTATACTTAACGTTCTTTATTGTAATATATTGGGAAAAGGGTCAGATAGACCCTCGAACTAGTGGCCCTATGCTACCTGAAATCAACCTAAGCGTGATCATCATCCCTATTTTGTTATTTTCAAGAATTCATTTGAATGTCTTCCCTGTTGAATTGTTAGCTGAAATTTGGTACGAGTAAACTAGACTTAATGAATAAGATGCTCAAAAAGTTTTGTCAAAAAAATCCTCCGGGAACTGCCTCAAATGGCAACGGCCGGACAAAGCCTCCTATATAAGGGATTATTTGACCTTTTTATGTAAGTTTGAGAGTCTATTTGACCTTTTTTCCTAATATATTTTATTTAGATTGCAAATTCTCATGTACTTTGTAACATTTATTTTGTCATTCAGATATATTTTATTATTAAGTACTTTTTCTTCATGGACGTCATTTTTTGTTGTGCCCCGATAGTTCGATTTCGTGTCTCACTTTTGCATGATTTTCTCATTCACTTTAACCCTCTATTGAAATTAGACAAGTTTGATAATATATACATATATAATTCTTAGGGATGATATGAGTATAAAAAAGGAACTGTAATTTATTCCACTTATACAGTTATACATATACTACGTACTCTCTCCGTCCCAAAATTAACTTCTCACTTTCCTTTTCAGGCAGTCCCGAAATTAACTTTACACCTCAAAACTTTTCTTATTTGGCAAATAATCTACATCAAAAAAGTGTTAAACAGTGTCCAAACAGTGTCAAACAGTGCAAAACAATGCACTCTTCACAATAAAGTCAAATTTATTTTCTTAATCTGTGTGAAGTCAAACTGAGAAGTTCATTATGGGACGGAAGGAGTATAAGTTTGTCACATAAAAAAGATTCAATTTATTGAAAATGAACCGTAATTCATCCCATCTCCTTCCAAATGGTGGACAACTCGACATGTACAATTGTACATCACCGACTTTATACTGTTTCATCTCCTCCAAATGAATAAGTACAAATATGAAAAAACTGTAGTGAATTGAGAATTGAGGGATCCGAGGGTCTTGTATTTGTACCGAAGTACCAAGCAATGGAGACTTTGTTTCGCTCCTGGCATCTTGTTCAGTTGTTTGATTATCCAAAATATTTTGTAACCTACTTTTACAAAATAAAACTTGGTGCATTTTCTATGAATACAAATGTAAAAACAATATTATTAGATGTGATCACGTCTTGAAAATTTTCTGCATCATATTTTTCCGAATTGCTCAACTCTAGTAGTCTAGTAGCTTCTTGCAAAGGCATTTCAGATTCTTTTTTAAATTTGGAGTAACCCGTTCATCGACTTGGCTTAGTGACAATTGTCAAAATATAGGAATCCAAAATTCCAAACCACTAAGAGCCTGTTTACTAACAGAAATATTTTCCAGAAATTCCTGGAAAACTGGAGAAAGGAAAAAAGAAAAACGTGTTTACCAAATCGTTTTCCAAAACGGAAAAAATGAAACATGTCTCTCTTTTCCTTAATGATTTGGAGAAGTGGCTTTTACTAGTTTTCAAAATTTGGAAAACGCATATGCTACAGTGCCTTTGCAATGAATTAGCATACTTACACCTAGTGGTGGGTCCGGTCCTGCTCCGATGTCGATTCCATTCCGGTACCTCCATCCTCGTACCTTACCCCTTACCCCTACCCTACCCTACCCACCCAATCCCCACCCCCGTGTACCCATTTTTCCCTATAATGACCTTACCCCACCCCCCACCGCATGCCCCGACCTCGGCCCCACCCCGATCCACCCTACCCTACCGCCACCCCCCTACCACCTCGACCCCACCTCGATCCACCCTACCCTACCGCCACCCCCCTACCACCTCGACCCCACCCCGACCCACCCTACCCTACCCCCACCCCTCGTATATTACCACTTACCCCTACCTTACCGCTTACCACATGCCTCCTACCTCGGCCCCACCCCACCGCCATCCTATCCCCACCCCCACCCGGATTCCGGGCCCACCCTACCGCCATCCTATCCCAACTCCCTACCCTACCCCTACTTTACCCCAACACCAAACCCTACCCACTACCCCCACCCTTACCGCCATCCTACCCCCACCTCCATCCTACCCCCCACCCTACCCCTTCCTTACCCCGGCCCCACCCTGGTCCCGACCCCACCCTACCGCCATCCTATCCCAACTTCCTACCCTACCCCTACCTTACCCCAACCCCAAAACCTACCCACTACCCCCACCCCTACCGCCATCCTACCCCCCACCTTACCCCTTCCCTACCCCGGACCCTAGTCCTGACCCCACCCTACCACCATCCTATCCCAACTCCCTACCCTACCCCTACCTTACCCCAACCCTACCCACTACCCACCCTTAACCCTAACCACGACCCTAACCCACCCATTACCCCCATCCAACCCCCTACCCCTAGACCTTACCACCCCACCCCGACCATACCCCTTACCCCACCCCCACCCATAATTTCCCTACCCCGACCCCTACGAGTAGGTATGGGTGGGTATGAAGGGTTGTGGTGGAGTATGGGTAGAGTGTAAGATCGTGGTAAGGGTAGAGGTAGGGGTCAAGGGTGTGAAATTGGAGAACTGTGTGAAAAAATTGATGAACATGTTTTCAAATTTGAAAATGGAAAACTAAAAAATAGAAACAGAAAATTGGATATAGAAAAACTGAAAAATAAAAATAGAAAATTAGAGAACGAAAAACAGAAGTAGAAAACTGGAAAATATCTCTGTTAGTAAACAGGCCCTAAGTTTTTTGAAAGCAAAACTGCTTATATTAACATCATTAAAATTTGGATGGTTACATCAAACTCCAAAAGACCAACACTGACGACAACTATTCGTAAAATATCACCATTACCTTACGGCTAGATTTAGAAATGATCAGCCCTGAGAGAGCAATACGAATCGCTAAACAACCAAACGGGCGTGACACAGCAATCACTGGTCATATAAATCCTTCTAACGACATAATACATAGCAGAATTGTCAATCATTATTGAAAACGTAAACTTAAATACATCAATAAAAACAGAGAGATGTAAAAAACATAACACGAATATAAGACCATAAAAAATAAAAAACTGAGAAAACCAGACTTCTTTCTGCCAGTTTTATTCAAACACTGTCTTCTCAGTCCTGACATCTCAATCGCTCTAAGGTGGCGGTTCAGGAAGGTGGTGTTGATCCACCAACTCCTCCACTGGCGTTGATAATCGTCGAAGTACAAGTAGAAGAAAAAACACCCGCACTAGGGTAGTGCTCCGTCACTCACACTTTGGCGAGAAAAACTAACCCGCACATATGTGAGAGGAAATGAGGAATCTTCCAAGGGCACAACTGGACCTTGCGGCGCTAGGTTTCTAAGAGCTCTATATTCCGTAGCTAATGGATGCGCTCTTTTCAAACCATAAGTTAGAATCTTTTACTGTATAAATTTATTTTCCTAATATCCACGCCAACTTTTCTTGGCCCAATTATTCTTTTCTAAAAAAATATTGATACTACTATTCCAACTCTCCTGATAGTTTTTTTTATACAAAAATCATACTTTTATTTCATAATGAATATTTTGTTAAAGTTTAGCACAATTATTAAGAAAATAGTGAGAGTGAAATTGGTGATCGAGTAGCATAAGATGAAATGGTATGAACCATTTATTTGTTACCAAAACAGGAAACAAAAATTCTATTTCGAGACAATCCAAAATGAAAAGATGAGACAAACATAATGTAAAAAGAGGAAGTACATTGTTTGATGCACATTTCACATTTCAAGAAAATAAAGTTCTTTTACCATTCTAAACTCATAAAAAGTAAGGAAAGGTGAGCAAAATTCAGAGAGGGTGAAGAAAATACTGAAATAGCGGTCTACCAAGTGTACTACTACATGTGTACATAGACCAAGTCAACATGAACTACTTGGTAAGAACATAAAATATGAATTAATGCTTATTAGCAGAACATTGCTACTTCATATGTCACACTACTCGTACTCATCAAAGGCCGGTCCACAATAGCAAAAAACGGGTGAGCGACTAAATTCAACCATCACCTACTGTGCTGGTTTCATCATCAACAAAGCTTTGACCTTTTTATGTTGTCCAAGTCTGCTCAAACTTCAGTGGGTAGTTGGCAGTTCCCATATTCTGTTAACATAAAAAGCGAATACAAGAGTTATGTTTGGAACAAGGAGATAAAGAAAGGATATAAATTGAAGGCATGAATAGATATTAATGTTAGTTCAGTGAAAGTGCAGGAGTACTTGAGCACTCATACTTCTAGAAGCCATTTTTTAGAAGTTAGGGGAGACCCAATTTTGAAAACTGATTCTAATTCTATTTCTACTTTTAAAAGAGAAGCAAAAGCAAAATAATTCTAAACAGCCCCTAAATAAACATGTGAACCGAATTCAATTGCAAAATGTTTATGAAAAATACTCCCTCAGTTTTGAAAAGATGTTACCACTTATGGGTTATGTCCCCCGTTTTGAAAAGATGTTACCACTTATGTCCCGAAATCAATTTCCCATTCTATAAACAAGAATTTAAGAAAATTGACACAACTAAACTTACTTCTTGACTAGTTTCTGATCCCATTTGATAGGTACGTTTTTATTTGTTTCTTGTCATCCTAAAAGGATGAACTCAATCAGATTAAGTAAGATCACATCCATAGCTAAAGTGTGTTTGGACCTACTTTTTATTAAAAGTGTTTCTAAAAAAAAAGAGGGATGACACCCCATCCCTGAGGGCCCCCAACACCGACCGGACGGCACAATGGATATAAATTGAATTATTATCACAATCTGACAGATAGAGAGTGAGGCTCTGTCCCCGCTACTTGCAGAAGCCATATGCATTTTTCAGCATGGTAACCCCTCGTCACAGTTGGCGGGATTCGAACCCGAGACCTAACCCCTGTGACACTCCCTCGCTACTAGTTGAGCTACGCCCACCGGTTTATTAAAAGTGTTTCTGGTGTTTTTGTGAAAACGTGCATATACTTGAATTTAAGAGGGATAAACTTCTGAAAATTGAATTTAATTCTACTTTGAGTAAAATATAAAAAGGAAACATGATAGTAATGAGGGAATAAGAATAAGAGTAAGGGAACAAAATACTCTATACACTTTTCATCGTCCGTTCCAGAATTCAGGTGTCACTCATAAATAGACAAGACACTACAAGCTTTTCACTTTTTAAATTTGAACCTGACTCAAAATTTTATTTACTTTCGTAAAAAAGTAAAGCGTAGTTTGCTAGTTAATTTCATTAAATAGTTTTCTGAGCAGTGAGGAGTTTAACGGGTGTTTGGATATGATTTTTAAAACTGCTTCTGCTTCTTCAGAGAAGGAAACAGAAGTTAAAGTGTTTAGGTGAAAGTGAATAAATGATTTTGATGTTCAAATTTATACCTAGAATCAGTTTTTTTAAAAACTGGGGTTGACCAGCTTCTGAACACTGATTCTGATTCAGAAAAGAAACAGATGCAAAATCAGTTCCAAACACCCCTAAAATAAGTTTTAATTTTGAAATTAGTGAATATGAAAATGATGGAGGGTGAATAACAAGTAAAATAACCCCAAAATTATTACGGAAAGATGACACCCCATCCCTATGGGTCCCCCAAAACCGACTTGACAGCACGATGGAAGGATATAAATTGGACTATAATCACAATTTGACAATCAAAACCTAACCCTTCATGGCACTCCCTACCTTCCCGACTCCCATCGGTCCAAAATTATTACGGATTATTAAAACTTTTGCCAAAACTATGCCCACTAATTTTCTTTTCCAAGCACGGTCTATGAGTCCATCAATCACGTGCAGTCCAATGAATGACAACTTTGCGAGCTTTGTGGGCCACAGACAACTTAATAATGGGAATAACGGGTATCGAATAAGGCGCATATTAGCTCCACGATGCTGGATGCTAACTTACACACCATAAATTCTGGTCAAACAGCGGACGTTTTTACGATAAACAAGGGAGAGAGAGAGAAGAACAGCGCTTACTAGGTTGCTGTGTGACGACGTGGGCGGCCCCACCGAAATAGCACGTGCCTCCAGCACGCCCCTTCTTCTGGTAGTAACTGTTGAACGCGAACGAAGCGTGGGCCACAACCGTGTCAGGATGATAACACGTGGATCCCGGCTGGATCGAACGGCAGTCAGCTCCGCCCTCACCGCAAGCGAAGTCTAGAGCCGCCTGTAGCCTTTCTTTCCCCGCCTCCGCGTCCGCCACGCACCACGTCTGCCCCGACCCCCGTCTTGAAATCCAGTGGCTTCCGGTCACCGGCGGCCGGACCTCCCGGTAGGCTTTCAGGCCTTCCGCCGTGAAAGGGATGTCGTAGACTTTTCTCCCGTCGGGGTAGAAAAGCCCGAAGTTCCTCTCCGACGAGGGGCCGAACTTCTTGTTTTCGTTGAACAGGGCGAAGAGGAAAACGGTGAGCTTTTCTTTCGGCCGGAGTGGGGTCCCACCGCCGGTGAGGATTCTCCGGACAAGGTTTCCGTTGTACGCTGCGGCGTTGTCCACGCTGGCGCCGAGCTCGGTGGGGTCCCCTTTCGACGGCCACCCAGTCTCCGACACGACAAGTTTGATGTCGTCGAATTTTAAAGCTGACATGGCGGCGAAGACGGCGTCGATCTGGGCGTCGAACAGGTTGAAGTACCGGAGGCCGTTTCCGGCGTCCACGACGCCGGGATTCTCCCGGAAGAGCGCGTAGTCGAGCGGGATGACGTCGGAGTTTGACTCGTAGGCGAAGAACGGGTAGCAGTTGACCATCAAGTACGACCCGGTTTGCCGGAGGAACTGCAACATGGGTTTCAAAACGGGTCCGACAAATTCCGGCCGGAAAGACCCGGCGGAGGAAGGGTACGAATTCTGCAACGCGCTGAGCGCGATGGGGGAGGAGACCTTGACATCTCCGTGGAGATTGAACTTGACCAGAGCTTCATGGATGTTTCTCATGGCGGGCAGCAGAAACCGGGTCGTATTTTGCGGGTCAACGAAGACCTCATTCCCGACGGCAATGGCTTCGAACCAGGTAGCAGGGTGGTAGGCGGCGATATTCCGCTGGACCCAGTTGTAGGCGAACGCCTCCCGTTTGGCGGCATTGTAGAGCTGCTCGTTAGGGAGGTTGACGGTGACTCTGATGCCGGATCTGGACAATGCCCGGAGCACAGACGGGTCAGAGTCGTAGATCTTGACCCGATTTAGTCCCTGAGACTTGAGAAGCTGCACGACCTTGACAGCTGAGGGCAGATTGTTGGCGATCCGGCCGTAGTTAACTCCAATAGCGCCATTTTCTGCAAAAGAGGGGCAGGAAATGAAAGCGAAGAGAATGAGGAATAGAGGGAGAAAGGTGAAGCGCTCCATTCTCCGGATAGACAGAAACAGAGCAAGTTGCAGATGTGTGACAGTAGAAGAAGGGAGTGAGTAAATAAAATAGAGGAAATTACCAAAATGCGGGACTTTTTGGTCTGACACGCCAAAATACGGGAACTGCAATTAGGTTACCAAAATACGGGAGTCGGAATTGGGTGTTCCGACTAGGAGCTAGGCTTAAATTTTCGTTGAACACACCTCCTGTCGGAATTGGCAAATCCGACTAGGGGAACCTATTTTTTTGTTTTTTTAAGAAATTATACATCCCACAATGAATTAAAACCATAAAACACATAATTCCATCTTACTCCTGTCGGAATTCCTAAATCCGACAATCAGAACACCTAGCTATGTTTTTTTTAGAAATCATACTTCCCACAATGAATTAAAATCTAAAAAATACATGCACCAATTAGAGTAAAAGCCAAAAATCCAAGTCCAGGTATATACGTGTTCAATTTCTTTAGATAAATTTCTTCACATAAATTTAATCACATAAGTTTGTTCAGATAAATTTAATCAGATAAATGTAATCAGATAAATTTAATCAAATAAATTTTATACAGATAAATCTAATCAGATAATTTTAATCAGATAAGTTTCTTCATATAAATTTAATCAGATAAATTTTAATCAGATAAATGTAATCAGATAAATTTCTTCAGATAAATTTAATCAGATAAATCGAATGAGATTAATTAAAAGAGAAATTGAATAAATCAGAAAAATTTCTTCAGATAAATTTAACAAAGTGGAAAGTAAAAAAATATCAATTCAATAAGATCCTAACAGCCATGCTCATAACGAGTGAAATCGCTCCAAAAGTGAAAGTCGACCCGGACATACGCTTCTGATATTATGCCTATTAATAATGACGTCAATGTCATGGCAGAAACACCGCATAAAATTTAATAAGATAATTTCAATTGAGTTAGGCGATGAAGCGATGCTCCACCGGCCAAGGCGTATTCCTTTACCCGAATGCACAAGATGAACCCGCTCCCGTCCCTCTTCGTAGGCCTAATCGACGAAGAGATGCTCCCGCCCGTGGTCGTAGACATGGTCGCGCTGATGAAGATAGAGATGAATATGCAGGTGACGGTTGAAATGAGGAAGAGGGTGATGCAGCTGAAGATGAAGGTGGGGGTGAGGAATCACAACCGCCCCCTCAATTATCTTCGCATCAAGATTTCACATTTTTTGAACCACCGTCGTATTATGGTTCTTATCAATACTCTACACAGCCAGATGCATATTTTTCCACTTTTGAAGACACACCGGGGTTTTGGAACACTGGCGGCGGTGACATGTCAGGGTCGAGCGAGCAACGTTAGATGTAGTATTAAATTTAGAATTGTATGCGCGTACTATGTACTTATTAATAAATTACATTGAAAACTACATTTTTTTTGTTCACTTCCATTAAAATTACAAAGATTGCATTTTAAACAAATGAAAATTTGTACTTTATTTTATGAATTTAATTAATAATAGGAATGAATTAAAAAATAAAATAAAGTAATCAATTTTTTATTCAAAAACTCAAAATGCATATTTTTAATTTTAAAAAAATTGCACGGTACGTATTACTCGAATTTAAAAAATTTTACATTTGGAATTAACAAATTCCGATAGGAATTCAAAACTAAATTTTAAAAAACTTTTAAAATCATAAACTTTTACGGAGTACAATTTAAAATTATTCACTTTATTTAGAAATAACCTTGACTCACCAATAATGATTGCGCCACAAATAAAAAAATAGAAAAACCTCTAGTCGGATGTGGCATATCCGACAGGAGAGGTGAACATTTTATTTGCAACCCCTATTTCTGGTCGGATCACCAAATTCCGACTCTCGCTTTTTTCGAAAACCTAGTTTTTTTCCCGTATTTTGGCAAGAGATGCGCACAATTCCCGTGTTTTGGTAAAACACCCAATAAAATAAAGAGAGAATGGTTCAAATACGGCTAAGGGAGTGTTTGCAACAGCTTCTGCTTTAAAAAAAGCACTTTTGGAGTGATTTGGAAAAAGTGATTATTTGTAAAAGTTGATAGTGTTTGAGAAAAAAGTGATTTTGAAAAGTAAAAGTTGGTAGTGTTTGGTAAAATAAGTGCTTTTGGTGTATAAAAAGTGGAAAAGCACTTTTGACACGAAAGCCGAGAAAAATAAAAAATTGGTAGTGTTTGGTAAATAAGTGCTTTTTTAAGCCAAAAGCTGAGAAGTGCTTTTTTTAAAGTGGTTGCAAACCAGCCTTAAATAGGGTGAAAGTTGGCAAATGGGGGAATATAACTTTTCCGTATGCTAAAAGGTAGGATTAAAAGTAGGCTAGGGTACAAAAACAAAATTAGTCGGGTACTTTGTAAATAATCCCAACTTGAATGGCGATAATCAGAACAATAGGATTTGATATACACACTTTTACAGTAGGTTTTTTTGTGTAAGTTTTTTTGTCTATACCGGACAAAACGTATTTTGACAAAATATTTTTTGTCTGTACATACAATATATAGCCTACAGACATGTGTAAAAGTATGTACACTAAAAAAGTGTGTACAAAAAGTATTTTGTAATCAGAAGTTCTATACCCTCTTTTCTTCGAGACTATTAGTGGCTGAGTCGGTCTGATTGCCTCTCAAAGTCCTCCACTTGGCCTCCGCTACCAACAACCCTTGGTGCCTTCTTCTCTTTCCGTGGATATCTTCCACTCCCCTTTTTGTCGCCTGACTAATTTGGATCGCTGAAGCAACAGAGATGTGAAGCTAGAGAAACACGAAAGTAGCAGGGAACAACTACTGATCGTTTATCACTAGCCTAATTGAATCGGTGCAGCACACCAAAAGCGAGAACCAGCGCCTTCCGCCTTCCCAATTGAATCGACGCAGCCCCTGATGCGAAAAACATTCACCTACTTCTAACAATATGAATTCGTACCTGAGAACTCGAACACACGCCGCTAGACGAAGCCTTGCGCCGCCGTTCTCCAACCTAACCCTAGACAAAGTTAGGTCGTCCGCTCTGGCGTAACAATGTTATTAAGTAACTCATTTACAAGTTTACAACCTTTCTAATGAATGATGTATTATTGTTTGTTTTTGTTTTTTAAAAATAATTTTTTAGTGTTTTTTGAGAAATTGATTAATAATAAAAGTTGGTGGTGTTTTATACTACTAATAAAAGTGTTTTTAGTGAAAAAGGTGAAGTTGGAGTGTTTGATAAAAAATGTGATTTTTTAGGAGTAGATAGTAAAAGTACAATATTACCCTACAATAATTATATACTACGTACTTCAGACTTTTAGTACTACGTAAAATATTTACAATATTGCGTGTATTGCATTTGGCCCCTCCTTGTCCCTATTGTTTATCTTCAGCTTCTTCTTTGCACTGTGCAATTAGAATCGGAACTTCAATTTCAGGTTTTAAATGGAATATGGGGTTTAGCAGCTTTAGCTTCCACGACTTCAGATTTTCTTACGTTTCATCGTTTCAGTTTGTTTTAAAATGGAATATGATATGGGTCAAATTTTCTTACGTTTCAATTTAAGTAATTAAGTAATCAAGATTATTTTAGGCCACGAACATTCCTGCAATTCACCAAAGAGAGGTGACTCACTGCATCTTGACATTTGCAGCGACACAGAGTTTGAAGACGAGGCTGGACGACGGATGGATTTGGAGACATGGCTAGTGGGTTATACACTTATACTTCACAATTATTGTAGGGTATTTGAGGGGTTAGATGAATTTTGTTTGGCATTATAATTATCCAAATAGTTTGAGTTAATTACAAAAAAAACTAGAAGCAGTTAGAAGTTATAATCATCCAGCTTTTAATTTTAAAGTCTTTTTAAGTAAAAGCAGGTAATTACAAACACCATTTTCAGCTTTTTTTAGTGAAAAGATGAGAAATGATTTTTTAAGTGCTAGCAAACACTCTTCTATTACGTCGCATATTATCTCATATAAGTATTTCTCATATACTTCTCTCACTCTTCTATTAAAAGTTTTAGGGGTGGGCATAATGGTTTAGTTTAACTGAACCGAACCGTACCATACCGAACTAAACTAAACTGAAACTAAACCGGACCGTATGTAATTTGGTTTGAGTTTGGTAGTATTTCTTTCAAACCGTATTAAACTGAACCGAAGCCGATAAAAACCGAACAAAACTGAACCAAACTAAAGAAATTCAAAAAATCTTTCATATTTTATTAAAAAATAACAAATCTTAACCGAACGAACTAAACCAAACTGTACCAAACCGAAATATAGTATGGTTTTTGTTTGGTATTAATTATTCTAACTCGTTCCAAAGCGAACCGAAACCGATGAAAAGATTAAAAACCGAACCGAAAACTGATATGTCCAGTCCTAAAAAGCTCTAACCTTCTAAATAATTATGATCAGGTAAAATCAAACTTTTAGTCCTTGAAATAGTCATCATATTGAAATGCCAGACCCGTATTACTGAGATTGTAAATGTCACCCCTCAATTGTCCAAATTACTGTAAATATGGTCCTTTGAGGGGTGAAATGTACAATGTGGGCGAAGAGTACATTTCACCCCTCAAATGACCCCATTTACAACAATTTGGACAATTGAGGGGTGACATTTACAAACCGGAAAACGAAGGTCTGACATTTCAATATGGTGATTCTTTCAAGATTTAGAAGTGCGATTTTCCCTTATGATCATATTGTTTAAATTTAATGTTCATTGATATAATATCAGAAAATAAACACAATAAAATTGGTTGGTCTGAAATAAGGAGTTAGTCATTCTTTATGTTATACTGATATGAGTATACACAAGTTGATAATTGAGCATACTAGAGATTTTAAATGACCTTTTTAAATTTTTTGATGCTCATTTCGTAAGTTATCTATGCTCATCTGATATTGTGTAATATCCATTTTATAATGAGCATTACACCATACATTTTAAAATTTCATATCCATGCATATTGGTGTAATGCTCATTTTAAATTTTTCGATGCTCATTTCATAGGTTATGTATTCTCATTTAATATTTGAGCATACTAGAGATTTTAAATGAGTTTTTTGAATTTTTCAATGTTCATTTCGTAAGTATGTATGTTCATTTGATATTGGTGTAATACTCATTTTGTAAGTTTGATGCTCATTTCAAAAGTATCATATTTCATTAGATTCGCATATTGAAATTCATAAAAGTTGAGTATAGATATAATTTAATAAGTTCTTATAAAAAAGAAAAAAAAATAAATTAGAAGATATGAAACAAGATCACAATGCTCATTGTTAGACCACTAACATCAAACTTCAATGTCTTATAAGATTAAGACACAATATTCAAGATACGTGATCATCCAAATCATTCCAAAACCTAATGTAAATATCAAATACTGAGAAAAAATAAATGAATATTTAAATAACCTACTTAAGGCTTATAAAGGCATTCCTTGAACAGTCATAAATGCCATTATCTTCTCCATGTTTGAAGCTTGCGCAGCTAATTGATTTCTCAAATCAAGCAGCTCCTTTTCAGTATATTCCACTTTAGCGTTAAGCCTGACAACTTGTGATTCTGACACGTGTGATACTTAGATTCGAAATATCATTGAAATGGAGGGAAAAGATGAATAGTTAAGCACCATTGAATAGGATTGTGGAAAATCATGGGTTGGATTTCTCTATGCCCACTAACATGCAGACGATGGTGGCAATGTTGAATAATCAATTCGGTCTCCTACTCATGCCACCGAAATTTAAAGCCCTTCCACTAAACATCCACAGCGAGAAGCTTTTGGCCTCTGTTTTGCAGGAACCCGAAGTTGAGCTAAAATCACTTCTGGAAAACTTGAAACATGTGTTCTTGGACAAGAATAAATACTACCAGTGATTATTTCCAATGCATTGACCCAAGAACAAGAAGATAGGTTGATAGCAGTGTTAAAGGAGTACAAGTGGACCATTGGATGGTTTATTACCGACACCAAAGGCATGAGTTCATCCACATGCATGCACCAAATTCGATTGGAGGAAGAGGACAAACCGTCGTGGTTGTCTCACCAGTTTGTTTAAGTTGTTCAAACCCCCATGCCTGCCACTAGATCTGCTTCCACTATGGATCAAGCACTTGTTTCCCAGGTGCACACCGTTTCTTCTCATATTTGTGCGTAATTTGGCCCGATATGGCTTCTCTTTCATACAAGGCTCATTGTGGCTATAAATGGGCAAAGCGGTCTGCATGTCCCAGAATCCCACACAAGAAACAAAAAAAAACATAAATAAGACAAAGACAAAGATTAAATTCATTAATATGACTATCTTGGTTTTAATCCCAAAATATAACTTATCCACTCCTATTTTGGGAAGTTTTATCAACTTATTCTTTTAATAGGACTAAATAAGTCATACTTGTACAATAAAAAAAATTAGTCCTTTTTTTAACTTTGTTTATGTTTTAATCCTATATTGAGCAATTTCTAAAACAAAAATTTGGTAGCCTTTCATAAAATCCGCCCATATCCGGTTGTCCTCTTCGTGTCAAACTCTCAATCTCTTAGTCAGGGCATTGTTTATATACTCGTCACTCTTATACGCATATATGGCCTCCATTTCCCTCAAGAGTGCGCTCATCGATTTGGACAAAGGTCCCTATGCTATTTGCAATTCCTCGAGCTCCTTTAGTCTTCATGTACCCTAAAGGAAGATTGTGATCTGGAACCCAAAATTTTGCATGCTCTAAGGACACCTCAAGCGGTCTATCGGTTCGCTCTTACATCTTTATGATCACTAAGTTTTGTTCAAAAGACTAAGGTCACTCCTCGACAACGCGGCTAATGTCCCCCTCAAGGTAAAAGTGGGGCAGAAACTCCAAAGGTGACCCCCTAACCAGTTCACATGGATAACAAAGAAGTTCCAATGGGGTGAAGACCAGCAAGGTGTTACTGCCATATTAAGAACAAGTCATACACAAAGACAAGGTACTGTTGTGGTGTGACTAACCCAAATATTAGGATCTATGATGTGAGGATGAAGAAAAGGGGAGTTGATGAGTTCCCATTTTGCGTGCATTTGGTAAGCTGGGAGCAGGAGAATGTCTTGAGTGAGGCCTTTGAAGCTGCCTGAATTAATTGTTTGCAACAAGTACATGATCAAGTTTGCAGGAAAGGATGCCTTCCACCTTAGGGTTAGGGTTCACCCTTTCCATGTTCGTCATATTAATAAGATGTTGACGTGTGATGGGGCGCTGATAGGCTCTAAACGGGAATGAGGGGAGAGTTTTGAAAGCCGCAAAGTGTATGTGCATGTGTTGCCATTGGACGGGCTCCTCTACCGGTTCGATGCAAGGATTCCAACAGTCAAAATGTACAGGATGCTTTACGTCATTGTAACACTTGAGATTTAATATAAACGGATTAATACTACTACTCATACCAACAGAGGTGCGTCTCCTTTTAAGGGAGCTCATCACCTAAGAACTCCAAAGTTAAACGTGCTTGGTTGCCAAAAGATCATTGTTAGCATAAAATGGTGTTTCACAAAGTTCAATAATACTGATTATCTGAATTACAAGAAAGAAGACCACATTGAGTCCGATGGTGTCAATGCTAAGCTTTTGGGATGTCACGGACCTCTTGCAAAGCGCCCGCATGGAAAAGCATTTATTGATGCAGCAGATTAAACATTCTGCTTTTGTTTTACAAGTCTCTTGCGTAAAGTCTATCATGTAGCACATTACGATTTTATTTTATTTGAGCAAATATATCAGGACATCACTTTATTAAAAAACAACTTAGCATCATATTTTCTCAAATTCTTGTGTTGATGGACCTAATTTAACATACAGTAGTGCATGGTAACTTTTCCATACGAAAATTATAAATACAAACTACAACACACCAAATTCAGTTATTCTGGTTTGGATTGCCTTTTAACAAAGGCAATGACAAAAATGGTTGGGAGGTGTTTTCCCTATGATCTTGCATATGCCTCCTTTCTTGCACTTGCTCTGTAAGCAGAGGTTATTACATGTATCATCATCACCACTACCAGGAACACATGATCCAATGTGATTATCAGTGCAGCAATTAACATCGATCTTCTCTGCTTGGATAAAACCTAATCAAGAAACAGGACTTGTAAACCAACAATATATGCTAATTAAATTTGAGAAAAACGTACACTTTGGATTGCATATTAAAAAGGCACGGTTTACATATTTTTAGTTAGATGGCGCCAGCAAAGCTTACTACTACTACTGCTGCTGCTGCCAGTACTACTATTACTACTACTAAAACAGATCTAAGGTTACAAAAGCATACTAGACTAGACTTCGATAGTTATAAAATACACATAGACCGGACATCTATCAGACAAGTTTAGATCAAATTTAAACAGACCAAAAAACTTCAGTTCAAGTAAAAACATCCTAAATCTAAGGTTATACATAGTACGTAGTCTTAATTTATACATACTTTGCATACATCGGGTATTCCATTTATCACCTGAAAACTTTTATATCATAATTTTTACACCATTAACTTTTACTTAACTTCACACTACGTCCTTTTACGGAATTCACAGCATATCACCTTGTAAAGAACACACATACTACTTGTCTACTTTTTGGAATGCTGCAATTCTAAAATATTAGTAAAAAAAACTATCATCTTTCTTTACTTTTAAAATGAAACTAAAGAATACCCTACATGTGAGGTGGAAAATAAAATAGTATATTCTTAATTTCAATTAAGATTTTTTTAGTTTTAAAATGTTTACATGTTGATGTAGTGCAGCTCGTCAATTAGTAATATTCACACATATCATGCATCTCTTAGCTCATTTCATTGTATGGTTTATAAAACTTACACTGCATAATAAACCACAAGTATGTTTTGGAGATTTCAATTTTGGCCATATCATTTTATAATATGAATATACTAACCTGTTGATAGCATGAACATTACAATGATGGGGTAATTACCTAACTAGGAGTAAAACATTAGAAAAATGCAAACATAGGAGTTGATAGTTGAAAGTGCAAAAACAGGAGCAAAAAGATAAGAGTAAGACAGATTTACCCTTAATGAAACATCTGTACCCTTGATTTTTAAGTCCCAGGATTATTTACATTTAAAAATTGAAAATATGTGAAAAACAAATCTAGCACTAGTCTGTCATCGCTGCCCAGCTAGTCACCGCCCCCACCCGGCTATTCCGCCGCCGCCGCCTAGCTGGTCCGCCACCGCTTCCCGGCTGATCCGCCGCCGCCGCTGCCCCGGCTGGTCCGCCGTCGCCGACTGGCTAGTCCAGCTAGTCCGCCGACCGCCGTTTTCGCTGTCCGGCTAGTCCACCACTGCCATTGGCTGAAGAACCATCATTGCAATTCTCCGGCGAGTCCGCCACCTCCTGGGAGCAACCGCCACCGCACTCTGGCTGCTTTTTATAAGGCAGTGGTGGAGTGTTATCTTTCATGTATGTCTTCTTCATTGATGTTTGTCCCTTCTAACGAGGTTGTCTCTGCAAACATGGCATGGCATTCACAGATCTGAAAACATGGCATGGCATTCCCAGATCTAAAAATATGGCATTCACAGATCTGAAAACATGGCATCTACAAATACAAAAAATATGGCATTTCCAGATAAAAAGATGACATTCTGTGTAATAAGATGGCACCTTATGATAAAATGGACTGAAACTTAAAAAATCAAAATATTAAAAGAGAAGAAATAGAAGAGAAAATATGGCACTATAATTGTAATATTTTTACTGTTATTGCCATCTTCATTAAGTTATTATGCCATAAAAGTGGTATTCATTATTTGCCAAAGTGACATTTTTTATTGACAAACATGGCACTATAATTACATTACATGTGCTATTATTGCTATCTTGATAAAAGAAACTATAAATCGACATTTTAAACTGTTATTTTCATATTCAAAATACTAAAAAAAATAGGAAAAATTGAAAATAATAATCCCAACTATTGGCGGTCCGCTGACAATAATCCCAACTATTGATTATTTTTGTATAATCCCAACTATATAGACCGTCCGCCAATAATGGTCCATGACCAGATATTACCTCCACTAATAAGTGAATTTTAAATAGAAATTAAGCGTAAAAATTAAACATTGAGATTATTTATAGTGATTACTTGCTATATCTCATCTCATTCACTTAAGAAACTACAAGAATTTATTTATAGGGACCATTATTGGCGGAAGGTCCCTAAAGTTGGGATTATTCTGGAATAATCAATAGTTGGGATTATTATGAGCGGACCGTCAATAGTTGGGATTATTACAATCAATTTTTCCAAAAAAATAACATTATTTTTAACAATTGAATAGGATGAATTAAAAAACAGATCTAGCAGAATTCTGTCTAGATAGTAGAAGTCTATGATTTCAAATTCAGAAATTTCAGATATATAACAACAAAAGGAAACCAAAAAAATTAATGAAAATAAAACAATCAAGAGAAAAAGAAAAGAAGAGGAGAACTGAAGAAGTGTGAGGAGGGTACGGGGATATGAAGAAGAAAAGGAGAAGGAGATAAAAAGGAGAAGAAGGAGATAAAAAGGAGAAGAAGACTAACTGTCGCAGCAGCACAGTCCCGCCGCCGCCGCAGCACAGCCCCGCCGTTGCCGCCGCAGCTCAGTCCTGCTGTTTCCGCCGCAGCATAGTCCCGCCGCCGCAAAGCTCCCTCGCCTTATCTCATTCAACTCCCATACAGTGCGGCACATTGCCTAGTAGAACAAATTAGGTAATGGAAGCTGGAGAACAAATTAAAATTTGAGAGGAAGAAACAAGTTGATTGAGGATAGAGAGGAAACGGAGAAGAAGGTACTAGTATCAAATAAAAGAGGGGCAAATATGTCCAGGTACTTTAAAAAGACTCCTATTTAGGTAAATAAAAAGAGGAGCTCTTATTTGTTTGTGCACACGGGCCATGTTTTGCTCCTACATGGGCATATTTCTCTTACAATGATCACCGTCAACAAATTCACTTTGGCCATTTTCTTGATGGACGCAATTCTTCTCTTAATTAAAACTTACGCTCTTGATTATTTTGGAATTTGTTCTTGATTATTTTGGAATTTGTTGACTTGTTTATATAGTACTAAGATTAATGGCTAATTTTAATGCATTTGTATTTTTTCTATATATGTTTGCTTCAAAAAAGGTAAAATATTTATGAATTAGGAAGTCCTTTCAGATTTACAATATCCTCTGTCATAGCAAGAAACAGATAAGGAATTCTAAGCATAAATAAATGTTATCAACATGCATGATTAATTTACCTTTTGAGGTCCACTGGCACTTACTCACTCATAGGAAAGGTAATGCTCAACTATATGATTCATAAAAGGAATATATTAAATGTTTCATTCATAAAAGGAATATATTAAATGTTTCAGATATCTCTTACACTAATTAATATTTTTGTTTCAAATACACAATATATATATAATAGTGATACTTTAATTTAACGGAAACATTGACATTTCTTGTCGATAATACGTGCATAAGAATTAAAGTGTTTAAAGTACCGCTAGTTTTGACTAATATCGATAATTTATTGAAAAATAAGAATATAATTTTATAACTATGAAAACAGGGTATATGTCGGAAATATAGAGAAAAAGTGTCGTGAAAATATCAAGATATATATTTCAATTTACTGCTTATGCAAATATCAGAATGTCTATATAAAAAACCATTTATTTATTAATTAGACCTAATCTTTAAACATTACGAAGTACTACGTATCTAATAGATATTATTTTGGGGAAAAAACTAATAATGAAGACATATATAGTGAAAGACGAATATTTTTTGTCATATCGATGACAAGTTTCTCTAACTTCTTATATGTTTTAATTGGTTTTCTTGAATTTTCTTTTCTTTAACCGTTTGTAGTAAATTTGTAATCATGTGAATAATATTCTTGAAAGCAAGAGCATCTCCGGTGGAGAGGTTCATTGCAACTCCACATCACTAAATGTCCTTTTCTGTTACAAATGTTTTTCCCAATGCAAAAAAAAAGGTCTAGTCAAGCTTATGTGGCAACCGGAAAAGAACAACTCAGTCTCACCAAGGTCTCTTTTGCGACCTTAGATGCCACTTGCCACCTCCTGACAGGTTAAGAGTGGAAAGTGTGGGTCTATGTGCAAGGACACTCACTTTATTTTAGTTTCTTTTGTTATGTTTTTTCTTTTAGTTTTTGTTCTTGCATTGGAGAGGTCTCCGAATGAACTCTCCATTTTGTAATATTTGGCCCACGTGATATATACACCATGTGAAAAATCTTGCCCTAAATATCTTTTAGGTTCATTGTCTTTCAAGTGATTGTATACGATAATATGAAGGCGTGTACTTCAAGAAGTGAGGTGTTGGTATCATTGAACCTTAAAATCAAGAAGCAAAATAAAACTGAAAAGTGAGAAGAAAATCTATGACACAAGGATATGAAAAAACTACATCGCATTTAATTCAAAGAGTTACAGATGCAAATTTTAATTCGCATAGAGCAGCTCTTCAGCTCACAGTAGTACTCCTTCCAGATTACACAAAAGATGATGTGATTTTCGTGGAGCAAAATCTGGCCACATAAGTAATCTGTAAGACTAATTCTAGCCTGGACCTTATTTTATTTAAAAAGTTCTTTCCCAAATAATCATTTCATATGTTTCAAGTATAAGAGTTTTTTTAGCTCGGTTAAAAACGGGAGGGGGGGAGCTTGTTTTTTAGGGCAGTGAATACACATGTGTATATTGACCAAATTAGTCACTTATGAAGTAGCTAACCCCAAAAAAATGACTATCATTTACAAATTACAAATAGTCAAGGCAATATATGTACATCATTTACATATGTTCCAGACTTTCTGTCCAACTACAATAACCAATATATGCAAACTAAAATAAGAAACAAAAAAGTTGGAATGTTGTCAAAGTGAGCAGCCAATGTTTGTGAAAAAGGTTTCACCGTTGTGGACTTCAACAATTGTGGGAACTCACGGCTAGTACCTAACTTGCTGGCCTGGCTATGGCTATGACCATTAGTATACTCTAAAGCAGGCGAGGTTTTACTTTAATGCTATGGTTGGTTGAAGCATAGGATGAGTTAGTTTTTGCAAAATCTTTTAGTAATATTTTTCATTTTTAATATTTAGCCTACCTCAGTAATGTTTAAGTGTGGTATAACAAATCTTCCGCATAGTCCAATTTGGATTTCTGGATCGCCCCTGCTCTAAAGATTGTTGCTGTTTTTTACAATAACTTCTGTGACTCTAAACTTTCTCTTAGGTGCTGATACTGAACATGCTTATCTTCCAACTGCAATTGGGAAAACATTTCCACAATTAGTCAAACAACATGTGTCATTTATCTAGAGGAATAAAGTTCTTATCTGAAACGGTCATACAAAGTAACATAAATATGCATGAAACAATGTTATTAATCTCATCATTAACATGACCTTGTTGAACTAGTGAACTATAGTCTACGACTACATATAATGGTTCTCTACCATGCCCACTAGCATGAGCTTATCGTGTCTACTAATTTTCTAAAATGAGTTAATCCCCCCCCCCCGGACCATAAAAGGAATCCAGGTTTATAACACTTAGCTTCTCGGTCCCAAAAAAAGGCCGTCTTGATCTAGAAGTTGTCAAAGAGAGTCAAAAACAAGTGTAATATGCTAAATATGGTTAGACCAACAAATGGTCTAACAAATTAGAAATATATGTAAGCTTCATAGTTTGTGACACTTTTACGTTTCCAGACTAAAAAGTCATTCAAAGATGGATATTTTTTATATGAAATACTATAAATGCATGCAAGATGCAAAAAAGTAAAGTGATAAGTCTACATCACGAGGTCATGATCTTCTTATGAAGGATTGATGTGATGCAATATTAAAAAATTATGAGATGACAATTCACTGGGGGGAAAAAGATCTATATATACAGTCAAATAAACATATTGTCCAGACCCATCAACGGGTTGCATCTATAAGTGATGCAACAGAGCCTTTTATATTATTATTAAATTATTAATAGGAAAAATTGATAGTAATAATCCCAACTATTGGCGGTCCGCTCATAATAATCCCAACTATTGATTATTACAGAATAATCCCAACTTTAGGGACCTTCCGCCAATAATGGTCCCTATGAATAAATTCTTGTAGTTTCTAAAGTGGATGGGGTGAGATATAACAAGTAATCCCTCTAAATAATCTCAACTTTTAATTTTTACGCTTAATTTCTATTTAAAATTCACTTTTTATAGAGGTAATATATGGTCATGGACCATTATTGGCGGATAGTCTATATAGTTGGGATTATACAAAAATAATCAATAGTTCGGATTATTTTCAGCGTACCGGCAATAATTGGGATTATTATTTTCAATTTTTCCTTATTAATATAATAATATTATTGTTAATTTTATGTTGAGTCTTTACTTTTTGGGATTGTTTTATTTTTATGGCATATATAAAGGTAGAAAAGATGGAATGATAATGTAACATTTTTATGTAATTACTCTTCTTGGATGCACAGAAGTACAGTCATCCATCTTCCATCCCTAGGGCGGGAAGTTTTGATTTCTTGCTTTGCTCACAAAGTCACAATAGCTTTAATTTGGATTATTTTCTCCCCCCATGTTCCCAAAGACTTTGGACTGGATTGTGTAAGGTGGTGGCACATCCATGACCATGGCTACCGTTGAAACTAGAAACTTTCAAGAGTTTCATGGAGAACATCAACCAATGACAAGAAACCTTAGAGACAAAGTAAAAAGAATTATAGTCACTTTTTCACTTGATCGTAGCCAATGCAGTCCAGGATTTTATTGTACACAGGTGTGCAGATCTACACTTTGAGGTTATTGGCATTTCCTTCATAAGAGATTCTTATGTTCTATTAGCCAATATTGAAATGATCCTAAGGATCAAATGGTGTTACACCTCTAGCAGTGCTTAGCATCAACCTCACATTTTTCACTCACCAACTTGTGATGGACCTGCACAAGATTCAGGACAGTCCTGCAACAAGTCGTTGATATACTTATATTTTTACACACATTTTAGGCTTAGTTTGTTGTTAATTTTAGTTAATAAAGTTGTATCTTTGTACATATTTTTAGTATTTGATGTTAGTTTGTATTAGTGCGGTTCTATACGGGTATTTTATATTTTCAGGTACATTTGATGCTATTTGGATACATTTGAGAGTGAAGAAGAGAAGAAAATAAAAGTTCAAGTTGGAAGACAACAAAAGTGAAATTTCCTTCAAAGCAAATATGGAGTACATTGAAAAAAGGAAGCAAAACTAAGAAAAAAAGAGATAGGATTCGAACCCTGGTCCCAAGGTAGAAAGTAAGCACGCTGAACCGACACGCTGAGTGTCAACGTTGAGATAATTTAGCTGGAGCGGATTTTAATAGCATCCCAATTCCCATCGCAGCAAGGAAAAGAAGAAAAATAGAAGTCAAAGCACGGGATCAAACTCGCGACCTCCGTGTCACAACAGCCCTCCATGACCGCTGCACTGCTACGCGTTATTGGTCCTTAAACGCGTTGTCCTGTACATATACTCTTCGGTTCCGTAAATTCCAGCAGATTAATGATTAATCACCTTATCATTATATAGCCTAATCCATCTCCCTCCACACATAATCTCGAGCCAACTTCTCTCTACACCTCCCAGAATCATTTCCTCCTCCTTCTCTCTTCATTCTTCACCTCCAAATCATCAACCAATCTTCAACATCAATTAATCACTTTCTCAATCAAGATTAAGTCAAGATTAGCACCAAGCTCCAAAGATTGTCATCTATCACAAGTTTGATCTTCCTTATCTCTTTAAATCTTGTACTTAAATCATGAATTCATCTATTTCTAAGCTTCCCAACATGTATAGCTAAATAAATTTGGGGCTAGAAATCGGTTAATTAATTGTTCTTATCATGTTTTAATTTGTATTGATTTTAATTGTTAAGTTTGTTCTATTTAGATTGTTGTGTCCAGAAAATTAATTATGTTGTGTTTGTGATATATATTATGAGTACTCAATCATAAACATATTGTTTGATAAATACACAAATGAACACTTTCTGAACACACCATTAAACTTCTTTTACCTTGTCCTGGATTGAAGTTTTACGGGAGAATTTAATTATTTAATTATATTATTTACACCACGGGGTTGGGTAAATAATATAGTTAATATTTAAGGTTGTCGTTGCACTTAAACAACTAGTCTCATTTTGGCCATCACTGGGAAATGTTGACTAGTTACTTATTTTAGATGACTTGTGTTGGGTCCTAAAATATTTATCTACAACTTCTCACAATCTATCTAAGAATAAAATTAGCAATTATGTCTTTCAATTAAACATTGAACAATTAGTTACCAATTTCTACCCCTACTTGCTATTTGTTGAACTTGGTGTTGATAAAAATCTCTCATACAATCACTTTTATTTTATTACTTTTGCAAGCAACCAAAAATCAAAAGAAACACATTCTCAACTTTAATCCTTAGTTCGTGCTTAATTATTTTATTTCCCGCTTCTCTGTGGTTCGACACCCTACTTCCTTGGGTAAAAAATAGTTGTGTGTCCATTATATGCCACACACCAGCCGTGCATCACATTGCTCACTTTGGCTAATAGCCATAACATTGCGGGTTGGCCTGTCAAACTAGCCGTCTATAAGAGAAAACTATTGGCCAAAGCAGTGTGCCTTCAAGGACTGTGTTTGTATAGAAGGGGCAAGAGTTTCTGTTACATATATACCATTACTTCAGTCTAAATTATTAGAGCAATAACTCACTACTTTTTCTAACAACATTAGCCCAGTTAATCCCCTAATGGAATGGATTGAAAGACAAATGAAGGTGGTGAGTCGCACCATGATAATGATTCTTGGTTGCGGGACATGCGAGTTTCCACGAGACTATGTTTGATGGTTGTCGCGGGTCAAATATTGCTACAATACTTCATTCCAACCTCTTCAGGCGATACTCCCTTCCACTTGGTGTATGGTCATGATCCCCCATAGCTCATCTCAGAGTCTCATATACTCCAGGCATGGGGTGGATGTTGTCGACTGTGCGGCTAAAGCCCTTTTGCTCCAAGCGGTGAAAGCGCTTAGAGCAAATGGAGCTCCAATGTGATAAAGGATGCCAGGACTTAAGCTTCGCCTCGGGAATGAGTTTAGCTTCAAATTCATCCTATCACTAGCCTTATATTGTATGTCGCCATCATAAATTCTTTAGTCCATTTCAAATTTTGGAACCCATTAACCAAACCTCAAATAGGTTGGTTTTTCCCCCACAATACTACACATAATAGTATATCTTGCACATCTCATTATTCGAACCACACGAGGTACCAATTCGCACTATAGGTGTGTCACCTCTGTTGGAGAGTGCACTAGCTATGCTCCAGCCCTTATCAGTCTTGTGTGTGCATAATAAAAGAGGCATCATTGAGCTCATCATCAAGTGGTCTGGAGTGTTGGACAGTTAGCATGGAAGCTACATGGGAGAGATTCAAACTCTTCTGAAGAGTTACTAAGATTTCAAACTTGATGAGTCCAAGCTCTTCAATAATGTTGGGAGTCATTTTAGCTCACATCTACATGGTCGCATCTATCAACGACATAAAGAGCGGAGAAGGGGTTGGACCATGAGACATGAAGTGTTGCCTGAGTTTTATAAAGTTGTTTCCTAATAGTTGGGTTTTTCTATTTGTAATATTGTTATGTTTCATCCTAATTAATACGTAGTAATTTAATACGAGTTGTAATAGTTCTAGATTCTATTTATTATGGAATGGTAACCTTTTGTGGCCTGCTGACCTATACAAGGCAGAATAGCTAAAATAATAATTTATCGTTTTTAAATAATTATTCTTCCTTTCTAAGAGCGGACAGGTTATCCGGATTTCTTACTTCAATCACCATTGATTCACAAACTTTTATTCCCCTAAGTTCCCAACGACCTTGATCTAAATCACGTATGGTGGCCTTACATGCACATAATGAGGAATAACCAGAAGGTCCAGAGTTTTTGCTAGTATATTTAATCTAGACTATAGAAGTATATTCTATTTTGCTTATGTGAATCAATCAAGTACAGTTACTTAAAAAACAATGAATACGGATTCCAACAACAAAACATGCAGTGACTACAAGTTTACACTCATATGAGACTCACCGTTTGTGTTGTTGATACATGTCCACTGTAAACTGTCAGCTGGCTTGTCTCACTGGATTGAGATAATTTTTTAATTAACTCTTTTGTATGATTATAAATGCTGCAAATGCAACGAATTATTAGACATAAATAGAAATATTTAAGTAGGTAAATTAATGACACTACTACAAATTGAACAATATGCTAACGGTTCCAAGTGCGAGTTTTTTTCTTCAGCTTTTTAAACCAGACTTCAAGTTATTGCTCTTTTAATAAGGATACCATGATTTGAAAAGGGAAATTGTAATCTTACGAGTATGAAATCATATAGAGCAAACAAATTATTATATATGATGAACATTTAGTTCAAAGATGGACTTCAGATATTATATGCTAAACATAAATCGATAAGAGAGAAATAGATGAGAAAATAAGTGGGCTCTCTGAGTTGTTTTGTATAACAGAATTAAGAAAGAAAGAAAAAAGAGAAAGAAATGGATGATACTTTAAAACAATCAAAAACTCCCTTTCGCTTATATCTAAAGATGGTACACAATAAAAGCAAGGATGAAAAGATAAATATAAAAAATGGATCAATTATATTCCATTTCCTTGCTTCATTTGAGAAAGAAATACTACCATCTCGCCCACTTTTTTCTTTTTTCTCGTCCATTACCCTCCTGCAAAAAACTATGGAATAATACTAAGAAATACATAATGATTTATTTCTTTCCTTCTATGTCTATCTTCCCTATTTCTTTCCTCTCTATTTCTACCCAAACAAATTAAGAATAATTTCAATTGTTCAATCATGATTCATGAAAAATGTTAACCTTGTGCTACATGAGTCGTGGTTACACTAAGATTAGAAGCATGACTAGGGAAAAGTAATGATAATCCCACCTTAAGCGATGCCGGTTGCAGGCCATGAGGAAGGCAACAACACCATTGAGAATGCTTCGAAGAGCACGAAAAATCTGCTCACCAAGTAAAGTTGGAACGCAATACTAGATGTGCCAATGAGAGTGTGCCAAAAGGTATTCATAATAATGGCAAGAAGCTAACCAACCTGGGAGAAAAGGTCATTCCAAAGGGAACGCCATGCGGAAACCTCAGCTGAGGCCACCGTGGACTCAACCTCTGAAGTGAGTCTGAGAATACTACTTGAAAACATCCATAAGTCTACAATCACTTCATGCATGAAAGAGCATACACCGGCACTAAGACTATAGCACCCCATGACCAAGCGAATAGGGTACAATAAGCATGTCCCTGCAATAAATGATTTAATGAGAACAATACAATAACCAAATAAGAAATTAAAATATGCAAATGTTTAAGTTATTTCCGTTCAAAAAAAGTCTTCTTTCACCAATGTAAGTAAGATCAACACCATAGGTTATAATCAAATCCAGCTATCTTTTTAAATTTATTTGTTGATATAACTAATCTTAACATGCTAAACCTTTTGGGGACATTATGTATAAAAAATACATAAAAATAATGAAAATTAGCTTATTTTGCCAAATAGGATGCTTTTAAGGGAAAATAAAAGTGAGTGTCATACGTATTATATACTTACTGACAGTCCCAAAAACTGATAGGATACACCACACTGGAAATAGTAGGACCTCGATGATGTTTCCTACGAGATTCAACAAACTCTCCAAAACTAACCATATCATTGAAAATAAACTATCCGCCGCTTGATCACACAAGTTCCAAAACGGAAGGAAGAATTCCAAAAACTCAGAAAATGGTCCTGTAAATGGTTGTGTGAGAATTGATAGAAAAGACTGAACAGTACGCGTCATTGAGAGAAACCACTTAAAGGCCTTCTCAAAATTGTGGAGAAACAACATTGTCCCCAAGTATCTAATTCTTGATATCATTTCCCATGTTTCTATCCAATCAAAAAAAGGTCCAAACACATGAGAAGCTGCTGATTTGATGAGAGGTACATTTTTGTACAGATCATAAAATCCTATTAGAACAGTAATGACAGAAATAAGAACATATAAGAATCTTGCTAAGGGGCACATCCACGGACGATAGATATGGCAAAGCCCAGGATAGGACTGTAGGAAGATGACCCATGATGGAAGCCCACACTCCAACAATGTAAGTAATCGCAAATCAGACATAATAGTGTCCTTTAATTTAAATGGGAGATCACGATCATTAAACCGAAACAAAATTAAAATGTCCTTGTATTTCGTAGCTTCAACTATGTCATCCTCAAACGTAGATGAGTAGGGAGTCTGCTCACTGCAAGAATAATCAGGAATGTTGTCCAGTCTGTCACTGATAGTTTTTCTTCTCTTACAAGGTCCATTAGTTGTAGACGGCCTACTTGAAATTGCACTGAACTTAATGGTTTCTGGGAGCACACTGCAACTTTTACTTGTACAGATATATTTAGCTCCATTACTGAAACTATCAGCAGTAGCATCATTGGTATCTACTACACTAGTACTTGAGAAATTTACTTGGGCATCATAAAATTCCTCCCCTACAGAAATAACAATGCAAAAATAAATGGAAATAATTATCTACACAGTAATCAGAAATAAAAAATGCTTCACAAGGTATGTTGATGTCTGAACAAAAAGAAAAGCAATTATTTGGGCAAGTAGATAAAAATAAAAATAAATTAAGCAATTTAAGCTACATGCTCCCTCAGTGAAAATAAGTTATGCATACATGTTCATGTTTTATATATATCCGCATATGGCATAACCCTATTGATTAAAAAAGATATAGTTCCTTGTCTCATATTGAGTCATCTATGTATTCAGTTTTCCTCTTTCCTAAAACAGTGAAACACACATTAATTGTATTACATTTACTATTGCGCCGTTGGCCTTCTGGGCTTATGAAACAAGTATAATTTTTTTATACAAGTAATTTCTATGTTGTCACGGTTCATACTGTAATGACTTTTCATTCCCTAGAAAAGTTGAAGAATTCCAATGTAAGAAAAGAAATAGTATAAAGTTACTTTTATTTATATGCAAAGACAGCCGACATGAACAAAAGTATACCAATAGTAGGGTCCAAATATTCTGTCATAGTACTTCGCTCAGCATGAGTCCCAGAGAACCATGAACGTATACATCTAGCAGCTTGTGTCATACTATCAAATTCCCATCTTCTCATAAATTTAGCCTCTAGGGCAAATGAAGCATCAGTCTGTCCATTAAATTGAAACTTGAGTGACTACTTAACTCATTGAGGTTTAACAAATGAAGGGCATGAGTAAAAAGGTACCTGAAGTTCATTACAATAGTTTATACCACGAACATCACTCCAAGCAACTTCAAATACAATGAAGCCATATAAAGTCCTATTTAGGTTGCTACTTATTGATAAAACCTTCAGTTTCTTCACAGGCAATAATGCACTTTTCCTAGATAAGGTTGCAGCATCAACTACAGAAAACCATCTTTTAACCTCCTCTGAATTGACTTCATTCGGTTTTGGTTTAGTTTGCGCCCCTCTTGTAGGTCTTTTATCCTTCCCTCTGGTATTGGCAAAGGGAGACACTCTGGACTATTAATTTCAAAGATAGTACAAATCAAAGATGCCTTCTTTTTTTTTAACTAAAAGAATTGCAAGTACTTCCTGACAAAACAAATGTTTATCTACCTTGGTGACCATTAGTTGCCACAAGTGTGCCGGATGGGAGATGAGATCTTGCAACCATGGCCGATTGTCGACTAATATATAAATTTTTTTACTCTCGGGGGCTAAGAAAATGTTGCGGCGTGAT
>CAMAPF010000851.1:0-20823 GCA_945859915.1 Cuscuta epithymum
GCCAGTACTATGCAGTTAAATACTCGAATAACACATGCAACCATATTGAACACACCAAGGAGTAAAACGAGTACCTTCTCCTTGAAGCTCATTTTCTATTTCACGCAACAGGTGTTCCATTTGTAGCGAAGCCATAGCCTTCTACATATCGTCACTCGCCTTGCCTTCACTGAAATCGGATTAGGTGCACACGTTCACCGGATTCCTTGCTTCATACTCTAAAATCGATGGTACTCTTCACCGGAAGAAAAAGAAGTGTTTGCTGATCGTGGATTGTAATCGTCAAAATCAGGGTTTGCAAAACTTAAACGCAATTTGATTTTCGCGGCTTCTTTTTTTTTTTTGTTAAATGACTTCTTTAACCCTGAAAATTCAATGCGCGTTCGGTTTGTTTAGGCTTTTAATTCTATGTGTGTGAGTGCATAGATTTAATGATGCAGCCCAATCTGGAACGGTCTGTTTCCTGCAATCCAACGGCTGACATGAGTTAGTAGGTTTGCACCTAAAGCATAGTTTGCATGAGATCTTCCCCCATATATATATATATATATATATATATATAGAGAGAGAGAGAGAGAGAGTACTCTTCTCGTCACGCCGGCCTGACGGGAACCTCCGTCCGGCCGAGCCCGTTTGAGCACCTTCCTGGTGGAATTTTTTGATGGATTTTTTTGAGCATGTTCCTCATCAAGTCTAGTTTGTCCATACCAAATTTCAGCTCAAAATGCGATCGGGAAGGCATTCAAATCATTTTTTGAAGTTGACTGCGTCAAAATATACATATAAAATTGCAGTGAACTTCAAAAAATAATTTGAATGCCTTCCCAATCTAATTGTGAGCTGAAATTTGGTATGGACAAACTAGACTTGATGCGGAACATGCTCAAAAAATTTCATCAAAAAATTTCACCGGGAAGGTACCCAAACGGGCTCGGCCGGACGGAGCAGCCCGTCAGGCCGGCCTGACATGAACTTTCCTCTCTCTCTCTCTCTCTCTCTCTCTCTCTCTCTCTCTCTATATATATATATATATATATATATATATACATATATATATATACATATACATATATATATATATATATACAGAGTCCCGTTCTTGTCCAGCCGGCCTGACGGGATGCTCCGTCCGGCCGAGGGCATTTCGGGCACTTCCCGGTGGAATTTTTTGATGAAATTTTTTGAGCATGTTCTTCATGAAGTCTAGTTTATCCATACCAAATTTCAGCTAAATATTCAATCGGGAAGGCACTCAAATAATTTCTTGAAGTTAACTGGGCAGTTTATATGTATGAACTGCCCAGTTAACTTCAAGAAATTATTTGAGTGCCTTCCCGATCGAATTTTGAGCTGAAATTTGGTATGGATAAACTAGACTTCATGAAGAACATGCTCAAAAAAGTTCATCAAAAAATTCCACCAGGAAGTACCCGAAATGCCCTCGGCCGGACGGCGGTTCCCGTCAGGCCGGCTGGACATGAAAAGTCCTCTATATATACATATATATATATATATATATATACATACATATATATATATATATATATAGAGTGCTATTCCTGTCCGGAATTTCCGGACGGGAGCCCCGTCCGTCCTCCCTCCATTTGGGGGCCTTCCTGGTGGTATTTTTTGCTCAAATATTTTGTGTATGTTTCTCATCAAGTCTAGTTCATCCATACCAAATTTGAGAAAAACATTCAATCGGGAAGGTCGTCAAATGATTTTTGCAAGTTAACTGGTCCGGAATATGTATTTTCCGGACCAGTTAACTTGCAAAAATGATTTGACAACCTTCCCGGTTGAATTGTTTTCTGAAATTTGGTATGGATGAACTAGACTTGATGAGGAACATACACAAACAATTTGAGCAAAAAATATCACCGGGAAGGCCCCCAAATGGAGGAGGCCGGACGGGGCTCTGGTCAAGAAATTCCTGACCGGAATATTTGTGTGTGTGTGAGTGTGTATATATATATAGAAGGGAAAGATCAAGTACAAACTGTGCTTATTGTGCAAACATTTGTACGATGCACCTTAACGTTCTTTGTATTGCATATTGAGGTTTAAAATAGTGCATATTATTTAGCCATAAAATAGCAGTTGTACATTTACGTTCAACGAGTTACACCCTAAAAAGTTGGGTTTTATTACAAAAATGTCGCCTTGCCTTTATGTCCTTTGGATCAACTCATCGGACGGTCAAGATGAGTTTGTACTTTGTAAATTAAGAAGAGTTTGTATTTGATCAGGAATGTTCAGGTCCGAACATTCCTGGTCCGAACACCGTCCGAACATGGACATTTGGGGCCCTTCCCGGTGGAATTTTTTGATGAAATTTTTTGAGCATGTTCTTCATCAAGTCTAGTTTGTCCATACCAAATTTCAGCTCAAAATTCGATCGGAAAGGCATTCAAATCATTTTTGAAGTTGACTGCATCAAAATATACATATAAAAACGCAGTCAACTTCAAAAAATTATTTGAATGCCTTCCGGATCGAATTTTGAGCTGAAATTTGGTATGGACAAACTAGACTTGATGAGGAACATGCTCAAAAATTTCATCAAAAAATTCCACCGAAAAAGACCCCAAACAAGGATGTTAGGACGGAGGGTCATGTCCGAACGTGGGGACCTAATCATTCTTGCTCTATTCTAAATATATAGGTATAGAGGCTCTATAAGTATATATTAACTAAATGTAATATGTAAATATAAGTAAATAACAATAGTATGGATAATAACTAAATATCAAGTAAATATGAATGTGTACAAGTATATATAGTATATATAATGTGTAAAGAATTATAATATGAATGTGTATAAGAATATATAAGTATATATATTTATAAGTAGATAATTAATATATAAGTAGCTATAATAATTATATAAATAATATATATGTACAGGCATGGACCCGGTTCGGGCTGCCCGGCCCGGGACCGGCCCGCCACTGTGCGGGCCCGGAACCGGCCCGGTTCTCGGGTCCAGGTCGGGCCTAGGCCCGGTGGGGGGTCCGGGTCCGGGCTCGGGCCTTGTATTTGGCGAACCGGCCCGGCCGGGTTAGGCCCGGGCCGAATTGATTTTTTTTTTTATTTTTTTTTTTCATTTTTTGGGGTTAGCCGGGTTGGGCTTGATGGTTAGGAGGGGTTTGGGGGGGGTGAGTGGGGGACGTTAGGAATGCAAAAAAAAAAAAATGACCGAACCGGAGGCCCGGACCCTGACCGGAGCCGGTGGCTACCCGGGCCGGTCCCGGGCCTTCCTTCCCAAAAAAAAAAGCCCGGCCGGGCCCAGCCCAGCCCGGGTCCATGACTATATATGTAGAAAGAATTTGGAGAAGATGAAGAATGAAGATGATTGAATATAGGAGTAGAAGAAGAGGTGTAAAAATTTATAGAAAATAGGAGTATAAATAGGTTTTTTTTGTATACCCCACCCCCCAAACCCCCCCTCATATGCCCTCAACGACTATAGAGCCGTTTTGGAACAGTCCCAACGGCTAGAAGCCTTTAAATATTAAAAAAAAAAAACGGCCTTTGTGGCCCGGACCGGGCCCGGACCGGCCGGGCTGGTTCACGTTTCTGCAGGCCCGAGCTCGGACCGCTTTCAGACCGGGTCAGTTGGCCCAAACCAGCATCCAGGCCTGTTACCGGGCCGAGCCGGGTACAAACAGTACCGTTCCGGGCCAGTTGGCCTGACCCGAGTCCACCCATAATCTAAACTCACATTATCTTACTATCTGAGCTATATGAAAAATTAAAAAACATAAATATTGTTTAAAAATGATCCACCCTTTTATTCTAGAATTAACTTGAGACATTTTTTCTAGCTCCGCCTCTGCCCACATGCCTGTTCAAAACAGTTCTAATCAGTTCTTTTATTTTGGGGGGGGGGGGGGCAACTGGGCAAGGAGGTGAGACCGTGAGAATGAATAAACTACATTGCTACAATCAAATCCAATGTCCGGTGTAGTAAAAAATATCACAGAATGATCATCCCTAAAAAGGAAGGGAAAAAAGAACAAGTTGTTCCATGGAAGATTTCAGTGACCAAAAACAAAATATCATACGAAGTATCTGCCACAGCCCACAAGCGGCTGTTTATTACACGAGAAGTCCCCTTTGAGTGAAGACATCAAGCATTGTAGTTCCAATTTTGGCTGGAGATTCACAGACAATCACACCAGCTGCTTTTAGAGCCTTGATTTTGTCTTGAGCCGTACCCTTCCCCCCTGAAACTATAGCTGCATATGCCCAACCAAATAGATTTAGGTCAAGTAAAAAATCCTACATAAGCTTGAGGAAACAGATCATATTATAATAAGGATAAAGCAGCAACATTAACCATGAAGCACAATAGCTTTGATACTCTCTATTCTCTATTTCTCTTCCCACACACCGATAAAGAGAGGCCACGTTTGACCATGATACAAGTTCCTAACTGTGGTAAGTAAGGTATGGATAGGAACTCATTACAAAGAAGTAAAATAACATCACAATTACCTCCAGCATGGCCCATTCGCCGTCCAGGTGGCGCGGTAAGTCCAGCAATAAAAGCAACAACAGGCTTTTGAGTACCACTTTCCTGCTCCGGATGGTACAAATATGTCAGTGACTTAAATATGTAGAGATCAAGTCCGCAGACAGTATAACATACTAAAACATGAATAATCTCATTCGAACTTAGTTCAAGTTTTCATTTAAACAAGGTTTTATTTTTTAAATTAAGGAGTATTTTTGGTGAACAACTTTTGTATACCAACAGCTTTTTCCTGAAATTAATACAGCCTACTTGAGCAACAAAAAAAAGAATTACAAAGAATAGACACTAGACTGCACAGGAAAACCTGGAGCAAAAAAAACAAGTCTAACCGTAAAGTAAATTAAAAATATGCCGAGGAAATCTGCAAAAAACTGAAGCAAATAAAACTAATAATTAACTGGTCCTATCCCAGCAACTAAAATAAAAAACCTTAACCCAGCTGTGATAGGGACCTAGACAATACTAGCAATAAGAATAATAGTGAGTATTTGATATTGTACAATAAGTGGTTTCTAGGCTCAGTAGCTTAGTAACTAAGGCTGGCCCATTTAAGGGATGAGTATAATAAGAGCAGGAAGGGGGAAAAGAGAGGCAGGCAAAAATTGGATCTGGGATTAGGCCTTGGGAGTGTGAGACAACTCGAACTGTCTCAATCCTTTTTTCTCTTCTATTTTCTGTTTTCTGCTATTGTACGAGGGTTTACTGGGAGGACCTCAGATTTTATCAATTGAACACTAAATTTCTGTTGCTTTGTTGAGGTACCTACCATTGGTATCAGAGCAGTCGACCCAGGGAAGTTTCGATCGACAGTCACGCGGGAAGAAAAAAATGGAGCAAACGGAACATCGACTTTCAGAGAGGAAGGTGGCCGCCTCTGGTTTGCGCGCAAACCCGGAGAAGCATTCGAACTTGGACAAGGAGAAGCTCATGCAACATCCAAGATCCGATCAGGATGCTTCACGCAGAAAACTGGAAAAGCACTCAAACAGGGAGAAACACTCGAACCTGGAGAAGTGCGTGAACAAGGAGAAGCTTGCTAAGAGCAAGGAAAAGGTAGAAAGTGACCGGGAAAAAAGTGGAGGATCTGGTTGGACGAGTTTCACACCGAGCTGCGTAAACAATGTCGCAGGCGAGGTCGATCAAGGACAGTTCGCCTGTGTCAGAATTCTGCAAGCAAGGTATTACCATCATCGCTAGCCGCTTCTCAGTTAGAGTCATCGATTGGTTCCCAGCTATCTTCATTAGAAGATTCTACCAGTCCGCAGGTATCGTCAGTAGTTGATGCCTTCACTTCGCAAGTTTCCTCATTCGCAGATTCTGTCCCTATCAGTTCACCGAGTGTGACACGATCAGGAAGAGACTCCAAATCTCTGTGATGTCCATCGAGAGCCCTAGTACGACGCAGGGCCGGTCCTGATATAGGGGCAGGATGGGCGGCTGCCCAGGGCCCACCCGAAAGAGGGGCCCGCAAATTATTTAGTAGTAGTAGTATGCATATTGAGTTATGTTCACCTAAGACGCGCTTGATCGGGAATTATGTACGGCCAAACCCATTTGAGGTGCTTTGAAATGAAACTGTTTCATGAAAGTTTGTTAGCATGTTTTTCATTAAGTGTAGATTATGTCCACATAATTTGAGCTTAAAATTCCATCAGGAAGTCCGTTAAATAAAATATTGAAAAACAGTGCTCTTTATATTTGTTTAAAAAGCGCAATGTTTTTTGTAATTTATTTACCTAACTTCCCAATTGAATTCAAAACTCAAATTTTGTGCAAATAATCTAATCTTTGTGAAGAACATGCTAACAAAATTTTATCATTTTGTCAGGCGCTTCTGACCAGATCATTTTCTTATACTCTAACACTTCGTCAAAGATACCCCTCAACCCTCATATCCATAGAGTGAGCCACAACAGCACAACTACTCATGAGATACAATTGAATGACTTTCAACTTTCCTCACAGAAGCCGAAAATTAAAGATGATATTATCATCGACAATTTTCCTTTAAGAATGCCTAAAAATTTATTTTTGTATGACTTATGATACCAAGTAGTTTTATTAACAAAAACATTTAGTTGTGTAACGAATTTTATTTTTGATAATGAAACTTTTGTAATATATTCTTACAACATACTACTTATATAATTAGGGGCCTATTTTTGTATTTTGCCCCGGGCCTATAAATTGTCAGGACCGGCTCTGGTACGACGCGAGACAGATGAGAAACCCTCAGTTCGCAGGCTACATCGTATGAGGAGGATATACCCATTAAAAGAAATCATATCCGCCCAGGAAGGGAGATTATCACTTGGTCCCTGAGAACATTATTAAGACTGGTATATTGATTATTGACAAGCCTAGAAATGAAAATGTGTACATGCTAATTCCAAATTCTCAAAATTACTTGAACAGAAAGGCATCCGATGAAGACAGATATGCATTGGTGGTAGCCTATATGAGATTCAAGGAGTCTGAGATGCATAAAGACAAATTCATGAATGGATTAAAGGAGGAGATTAGAGTTGAGTTGAAACTATTGCATTCCGAGATTCTGGCAGAGTTAAGGGACAGGGCACTGATTTTCAGAGTAATCTTTGAAGAAGCTGGTATACACATGGATGGCTTTGACGTAGTTTGGCCACAGATAATTGCAATGTCACAGATAACTCATGAGCAGGAGCATCGAGATGCTTCATTTCTTCTACAACCTTTTGAAATGCTGAACGGTCCCTCAGAGAAAACATCTCTCAGTTTGGTCCACATCAATCCTCATGTAAAAGTCAACTCATTCCATAAACATTTTGCTACCTGTGATTTCTTATCTGAGGTGAAGGTCACGTACCCAGTTTTATCACTTACGTTGGCTACTGTATCCGAGGTAAAGGGCATGGAGAGCATTGGTACTAGTGCAGCAACAACAGCTCTAGACTCTTACACTCATTCTCTGAGGTTTCCCCCAGTGCATTCAGAGAAAGATGCAGCTCATTGTCCAATTTCACAATTACATGATTGGCAGCAGCTCTGGCTCTGTGGAAACAAGAATTCACTTGATCACTGAAACAAAAATTGAAGTTTCCCTTACTTCAAGTGGTGCTGGTCTCTCTAGCTCAAGATCTCCAAACAGTAAGGCACCTTTGGGTATTAATCAGAGCACGGGGAGTATGATCAGGTTTACGAAAGTGGGGAAGGATTTACTTTGTTCTGGACTAGAGATGGACACATTATTTTAATGGATAACTAACAGTAACTCTAACTAACTGTTTTATTCTTCCTCCTTTGATAGACTTTTGTAAAGTATTTATTGGGCTGCTTCTCCTCATGTCTATCAAACTCATTCTGTATTTTCAAAGGTGTTTACTGTACTTCTAAAGCTGAGGAGTTCTCATCCTACACCTATTGAGTATGGAGTTGGAGGTGTGCAACCCATGAACAAAAGCAGAAAAAGGTGCCGCTAAGGCCATGCTAGATTTATATGATGTGATGCACCGGGATGTCCAACAGAGTTGTTCAAAGATAAGAAGGAAGATAGTTTATTTCAGAAGTTAAAATGGCCAAGAGATGTGGAGTTGAAAGCTCTCATACTTCAAGCTTATTTAGAAAGGGTAGGTACTGGAGATTATGAAGCTACAATTTCAAGGAGTTTGGCAAAGGATTTCCTCTATCTCTCGGTTTCATTCCTGAAGGAGTTAATTTAAAATCAACTACTTCAAGCTTATTTAGAAAGGGTAGCTACTGGAGATTATGAAGCGACAATTTCAAGGAGTTTGGCAAAGGATTTCCTCTCTCTCGGTTTCATTCCTGAAGGAGCTAATTTAAAATCAGTTGCAGATGCCCTGCAAACATCAATTGGTGATGGCAGAAGACAATCCCAGGATTTCCAGTTTATATTGAATCAGTTATGTGTGGTTATGTACGAGAGCAGTGACACTACTGAAGCTCATGGTGCAGCAAGCAGGGAGGTACTGGGAAGGAAGAGGCACAAGGATGAGGACGAAGCGGTTGGTCAGGGCTGTTTCCTACCTCCCACCCTGAGGACAAGGTGGTTTTCAAAGGGAGGAGTGATGATAGGGACCTACACAATACTAGTAATAAATATAATAGTCAGTATTTGATATTGTACAATAAGTGGTTTCTAGGCCCAGTAGCTTAGTAACTAAGGCTGGTCCATTTAGGAGAGGAGTATAATAAGAGCAGGAAGGGGGGAAAGAGAGGCAGGCAGAAATTGGAGAAATTGGATCTGGAATTAGGCCTTGGGAGTGTGAGATGACTCGAACTGTCTCAAACCTTTCTTCTCTTCTATTTTCTGTTTTCCGCTACTGTAGGTGCAGGGACGGAGATATCAATAAGGTTAGGGGGCCATGGCCCCTCCCAAGTTTTTTATTTTTTAATACTCCGTAGTATTTTTAAGTGATTATTTTAACCAGAAACTGTCATTTGAAAACACTTTTTTCAGCTTTTTTAAGCTAACAGCTGAAAAGCGCTTTTTTTATGTAACCGAAAACACTCCCTATCTTGGTTTAAAAAAGCGCGCCTGAGGCGCGCAAAGGCGCTAGGCGCCCTAAGGCGATGGGTTCATCGCATCTTAACCCCCTAGGCGTAGCAGATTCCAAGAGGCGCGCCTTCTTTCACGCCTTTTGCCGCTTTTTGCGCGTCTGAGAGGCGTCCGCCTCTCACGCCTCTTGGAAGTGTCCGATAGTATTTCTTCAAAACCTTGGCGATTAACGTTTGAAGCCTTTTAGCGATTCAGTCATTCAGATATTACTTCCAGAATATCGTAGGTCTTATATATCGTTAAGTTAAAGTTCATCAAACTCTATGTCTATCTATTATCTTCTGCCTTCTGCGTTTGCTTCTCTTCTTCTGCCTTCTATCTTCCGCTTCTCTCTCGCGTCCCAGGTATGCTTTTATTTTTTTTTGTTCTCTTCTCCTCTTAATTCTCTTTTATCTTAATTTTTTAAATTTATAAAATAATAAAAATTATTAAAATATATAAAACTATAACAATCTGCCCTAAACCCTAATCCCAATCAGAATGTTTATCAATTTAAAATAATAATAAAGATGGTTTGTCCTATCAGATATGTTATCAATTTACCTGTTTATAAGACAGCTTGTTATATTATTAATATTTTTATGTAAAAGTTCATTTATGTTATTAATATTATTACTATTTTTCTATTAATACGAGTATATACTTTTTGCTATTTTGTCTGAATAAATATTATATTTTTTTCTCTTAAGGTGTTTATTAAGATTGTTTAATAATTTGAAGTTTTTTTTGATTTATCACTTTTTGGGAAGAGTTCTTCATGCAGAAGTAGTATAAATATATTTTTCCAAAGCTATAAGGTTAAGGTCCGTGAGGCGAGCGCATCATCGCCTAGCGCCTCGCGCCTCGGGTAAGTCAATGAAATCGCCTCAAGCCGCCTCGTGCCTTTTAAAACTAAGCTCCCTATGACATCCAGCCCCAGAATTCTGGACATCAAGTGTACATCCACATTCTTTGTTTAAAAAGTCCTGAGCCAGTGTGTCAAATAAATGGGGCATCCAGTACTGACCTTTATGAAGGCCGCAGCATCCTCTTCTGCAGTACCACCGATCTCACCAATAAGAATAATACCTAGAGTATGGCCAATGCATTCACAATTAGACATTGACATATTATGTGCTTGTAAGCTAGATTAATAAAATATATTCACATACTAAAAATTTAGCCAATTAAAAGTGAGAAGTAGAGGGAGGCCTTTATAACATGTACTACATTGAGAAATTATATGAAGAAAGTGAGTTTTATGCAATGAAATTTTGTTTACCCAAATGAAAGAGCCGAGGTATTGAGGAAAAGAACAGCTCATTGGATGGGAAAATATTCATTTATTCTCCCCAAAGCATATGCATGCAAGAACATTTTATTAAAGTTTAAAAAGGTGATAGGGGAAAGATTTTGAGCAAGTCATATCTATAATCTAATGGTACTCCATGCAACTTACTAGAGCACACATAAAAACACCAGTCATCTAATCATTTTACCAAAGAAACAATCACATATATATTTGTGAAATATTATGACACCATTATAATGAGATCACCGCCATTATACTGTGAAGAAATATTTACCTTCAGTCTGTTGATCAGCAACAAACCGCTCTAAACAATCAACAAAATTTGTACCGTTGAAAGGATCCCCACCAATCCCTACACAGGTTGATTGACCTAGGCCAACAGCTGTTGTTTGGAAAACCTAAAGTATTCCACAGGAAGTAGAACCATTAACAAAAAAGCATGCAGCCATGCACAAAGTCTTATTTCAAAATTCAGGTCACCACACAATTAATGTGTATAGATCACTAGTGTGGTGGTCAAGCATAAGGCAAAGATCCACAAATTGACAACTATAGAAGAATGAAGTTGAATGGCATGGCTGTTTCTTACTCCCCACCTTGAGGACATGGTGGTTGTCAAAGGGGGAGTAACGATATGGACTTGAGCATTTGGGGAGGGAAATAATAGAAATAATATCAAGTATTTTAATAAAGTGCAATAAGTGAGTGGGCTGGGCCTAGTAATTAGTTAAACTGAGGAGAAGCCTAATTGGAAACAAAACAAAACAAAACAAAACAAAACAAAACAAAACAAAACAAAACAAAACAAAACAAAACAAAACAAAACAAAACAAAACAAAACAAAACAAAACAAAACAAAACAAAACAAAACAAAACAAAACAAAACAAAACAAAACAAAACAAAACAAAACAAAACAAAACAAAACAAAACAAAACAAAACAAAACAAAACAAAACAAAACAAAACAAAACAAAACAAAACAAAACAAAACAAAACAAAACAAAACAAAACAAAACAAAACAAAACAAAACAAAACAAAACAAAACAAAACAAAACAAAACAAAACAAAACAAAACAAAACAAAACAAAACAAAACAAAACAAAACAAAACAAAACAAAACAAAACAAAACAAAACAAAACAAAACAAAACAAAACAAAACAAAACAAAACAAAACAAAACAAAACAAAACAAAACAAAACAAAACAAAACAAAACAAAACAAAACAAAACAAAACAAAACAAAACAAACAAAACAAACAAACAAACAAACAAACAAACAAACAAACAAACAAACAAACAAACAAACAAACAAACAAACAAACAAACAAACAAATAAATAAATAGAAGTAATAGTATAGGGAGAGAGGAGGCTGGATTTGAGTAAGAATTGGGATCTGGGATAGTTGAGGCCTCTCAAAGTGCCTCGTCTGTATCTTCTTCTTCGTTTCTACGTTTTATCTCAATCAATTTAATGTTACAATCTTAGAGTTCGTATCAGGTGGAGAGTTCAATGTAATCGAACTCAAAATCAAAATTATATTACCTCTGTCACACGACTCACACTATGTTTTGGGAGATTAGGAAGTGGCATGCATATTACGAAAAGTATTATTCTGTGGTTGGTATGAAATTTGTGAATGAAATTGCTAAAAAAAATGCACATAGACAAAGTTATAAAATAAGACTAAATGACTAAGTATGTTTTCCTCCCCAAAGAGGAATTATTTAGTCCTACTAAAAGAACAAAGGAGTAAAAACTACCCTAAATATGAGAGCATGAGTCCTACAACACGTGGTATCAAGGTCAAAAACTTCCCTCAATCATCATTTCAATCATCATTTACCCCAGTGCCGCAAAGGCTCCCACCTACGGTGGGGTCGGATGTACGCAGTCTTACCCCTGTACTAAAGCACAAGACTGTTTCCGGATGACCCATAATGAAAATCGCGTCCAAAATTGCATAGACTGACTGTTGCTTCATATCAAAGTAACGCAGATAGTTTGGTGAGCCATTTTGCTTTATTCCATCATATTCTCAAGTCAAAAACTTCCCTAAATGACTTTTGGGATATGTTTTACTACTATTTATGGAACTTTCTCTTGTTGTAAGGTACACTGAATTTGTACAAGACTTGGTATCAAGGTCAAAAAAGGAAAGATAGTACAAAGATAGAGGGCAGAGGAAATAATGAAACTATGAGAGTGTATCTTACTGCTTCATATGTCAATGTTCCAGATCGAGAAACAATCCCAATACGTCCAGGTTTGTGAATGTATCCAGGCATAATTCCGATTTTGCACTCACCTGGTTTGATGATACCAGGACAATTTGGACCAATAAGACGAGTTTTTGTCTGTCCCTTAAGTGCTGCTTTTACTTTGACCTGAATGCAGAAATTAACAACTCTGGAATGAGCACAGAGGACTCACTAATGGAATCAAGATACTGAAAGACAGGTGAAATAAGAACAAGCACAACTAAAGCATAAGCAGTGTGTTTGCCCACATCCATTCTCACAAATCACAACGAAAACAGTATAAACACAAAAACTGAACCCAATAACCTTGAGGCATCAAACTGCTCATGCACATTAAAATTTAAGCACCTTTAAATAAAAAGCAGAGCTAAAACAAAACACTTGCAAGTAATAGTATGATAACAGTTTATGATTGACATAGTTCTTAGAGTATAAGTACAAGTATTCTTAATAACGGATATGTTTGCTAGATTTTAAACCAAACAAATGTTTAGCTCGAGCTTGAGCAGCTAAGTATTCCCAATTACGGATATGTTTGCTAGCTTTTAAACCAAACAAATGTTTAGCTCGAGCTTGAGCAGCTAAGTGAACTGTGAACGAATTATCAATATAACAAGATACAAATAGATGACGAACAGTTTGGTTCATTTTCAGGCTAACTTTAAGCTAATGGATACTCAAAACATTAATCTAGAAAAGGCTAAACGCACACACATTCCTATGACTTAATGGGTGCCTTTTTGTAAAATGTTATTACAGTGCCTTTCCCTCAAAAACGTTCCACAAATGCATCATAGTGATTACTAATTCAATTCTAACATAAGAAGTTACATAATAAACTGCATTGTAGAGTTATGTTGTCAATGATCATTTGAGTATTCCTTACCATGTCATGCTGAGGAATTCCCTCTGTGATGCATACCACCAAATCTAATTCAGCCTCCATTGCCTCCATCATGGCTGCAGCTGCAAAGGGTGGCGGAACATAGATCACTGACGCATTGGCCTTTACTTCAGCTTTTGCTTCTGCAACAGAATTGAATACAGGAAGCCCAAGGTGCTCAGTACCCCCCTTTTTGGGGGTCACTCCACCAACCTAATCATTACCAAGCATATATGGAAAGAAATAAAATAAGGATGAGATCACAACAAAACAAGTCGATAATGGCAAATCGCATGTACCAAAATGAGAACAAAGAAGCCGACAAGGAGAGGTTCCTTAATAAGGGAAAATCAATAGCAGAAAACATACCATTTTCGTGCCATATTCGATAGCCTGTTCGGTGTGGAAGGTGCCGTTCTTCCCAGTGATTCCTTGACATATGACGCGAGTGTTCTTGTCTATGAAAACCTCTGGCAGCGGCGTAGATCCGAAGAATCGGTACTGCTGCTGCCGCACAGGAGATGGCGAGCCAGGTCTAAGCGTCTTCGACAAGTTTGTCATTAATCTCGTCGCTTGCCGAGCCATGACTCTCCCTGCCTCTCTCGGAGTCTCGTGTAGCTTAAGCTAATAAAGTTTTCTCTTTTATTTATAGTCTTCCAGAGCATATATAGCAGCAAGTGGGGAAATGAAATGAGACAGGAAAATGACAGAGGTACACAAGTTGTACACAACTTACACACAATGTCGGTCACAGACAATTGGTACGGAGTTGTCTGTGACCACAGACAAGAGTTGTCTGTGTACACAAACAAATTTTGTCTGTTTCCACAGACATTTACTTTTTTGGAAAAAATACTTGTCAGTGTCAGGCGGCTCTCAGTGTATTTTTTACAAAAAAATAAATGTCTGTGGAAACAGACAAAATTTGTCTGTGTACACAGACAACTATTGTTTGTGGTCACAGACAACTCTTGTCTGTGGTCACAGACAACTCTTGTCTGTGGTCACAGACAACTCCGTACCAATTGTCTGTGACCGACATTGTGTGCACAAGTTGTGTACAACTTGTGTACCCCTAGCATTTTCCAATGAGGCCTGACTCCCATCAATTACCTAGTAAGCACTGAAACTCTCCGCGGCTCACGTTTCCAGTTTCCACATTTTGGAAATTCGGAAGCGTTACGGAAACTCGAAAACTTCAAATTCATGTTTCGGGGTCGTTTCCATAATTAAGAAAAATTTGGAAACCCGTTTCACTACGTTTCGGAAACCTCAGATTCCATTTTTTTCTTTTTTATAGATTCTGTGGTGCAAAATGAATTTTTTAATAGTGAATTTTTGTGGTATTTCTTAGCAACAACACCTTTTACATTTCGTAACACAATGTATTGATAGAAATGTATTACTCCGTACATTTTATATTTAATTATGTACTAATATGAAATAATATCAAAATTCGAACATATAGAGTGATTTTATTATTTATTTACTAAACAAATTATATGAAAAAAACATGTGCATATGGAAAAACTTGTGTACATATATTTAAAAATATTTATAAATATATCCTTATATTTTATAATATTCACGCGTTTCCCCCACGTTTCGTATCCTATATTTTTTTGAAATTACGTTTCTCGCGTTTCCCCTTTCCCGTTTCCCATTTCGCGTTTCCGTGCTACTTAGTTAGTTACCTATGTTCTCGGCCCCGGGGAGAGGAAGCGCATATCTTAAACTGGCTGTATTTAGTAGTGGTCACAAATAGGGGTGGGCAAAAATACCGAAATATTGGTATACCGTACTGATAGAGTATTAGTTCTAGAGAGAAGTGAGAGCTAGAGAGAGAAAGTGAGTAATTATATTTCTCAATTGGGAAAAGAATTCCCCATAATTAGCCCCTTGGGGTCTATTTATAGGTAAAAATGTAGATTTGGGCCCCTAGCCTTGGGCTTAGGAGGCCCATTACAATAATCATGCCTTCTTTGGGCGAATAAGGCCACTAATGGGCTGAGTACAACACTTAGTACAAAAAATAGGAAAATACATTCTGCCCGGACGAAGTCCGGACGATGCGGTCCATGGCCGATGCGGTCCATGGACGACGCGGTCCATAGACGACGCGGTCCACAGACGACGCGGTCCATGGACGATGCGGTCTATAGAAATCCGGCGATATCCTCTCTCTTGGACGCTACGTGTCTCTGGACGATGCGGGTGTCCCGCTGGTGTCTTTTGGGCCGTTGAGTATGTGGGCCATGGGGTCCAGGCCCATATACTCTATCAGGAGTCCCCCACTCTCTGAGCTGAGGTGAAGCCGAAGCGAAAGGGAGTACTAGTTCCTTTCTGGCTGGCCGTTGCGTGAGTCTAAGGCGTTTGATGGCCGAAGAGTTCCTGCTTTGATTTTTTTATGAAGCGGTTCCCTTATTTGATGTAGATGAAGCGTGATTGGGAACTCATAGCCTTGATGCGGGCCGATGCCCACTCTGTGGAAGTGCTTTTGAAGACGAGGCGATGCACTTTTCTTTTTTGTAGATGATGCGAAGAATCCTTGGTGGATAAGTTGGCATGCTTTCGTTGTCACTTTGTTGGGGCCGAAGAGCTCCCATCTATCCTTTTGGCCGTAGCGAAGACCTATTTTCATGAGATGAAGATGGTTGATTCTGTTTATGTAGACGATGCGATGCGCACCTTTGTTTTGTTATGCGGCCGAAGCGTTTTTGACTTGTGAGTTTTTGTTATGGTGAGACGATGCGGCCCTCTCAGTGTACGTAGCCGTTGCGTTAGATTTTTTTTTATCTTGAGGTTCTAATTCCTGGGCTCTGTAGCCGATGCGATCCCCAGTTTTGTTGTTGTTGGAAAGCCGTAGCGCGCCCTCTTTGCATTTTAGGCCGTTGCGTTTTCTTTTCTTGTGGCCGATGCAGTCCCCCAGTCCCCCACTCCTTTGTCCGAAGAGCATCTGAGGCACAAGGGAGTAATGAGCCGATCCGGTACTTATGCGTTAGTCGTGACTCCAACCCTTAGGCGAACCTGTCCAAGGTAACCCTGTGGGAGAACCCTTGGACGAAGGCCGCAATGCCAGGGTTATCATCGACGATGCGCGCACGAGCAGCCGTAGCGGTCTATTTAAGGTTCCTTGGGTTGTTGTGAGGACGTCGAGTTTAGGCCGATGCGTTCCTTATTCGGGAGAATGGGCCGGTGCTTGTTCTGGAGCCCTGTAGTAATTGGGCCGTAGCGGTATCCAGCCGATACCTTGCCTTTGTAAGGTTGAGTTGGGCCGTAGCGATGCCTGTTTGAGTGATTTTGAATTGGTGTCCCCTGATTGGTTGGGAGAAGGGTGGCCGTTGTCGTGGCCAATGCGTGGGTGCCACGTGTAGTGACCGTTGGAGGATGTTTATAAATACCCCCTCATTCCGAAGCCCCTTCCTCATTTGCTTTTGCTAGAGCTGATGTGCTGCTGAGATTTCTAGAGAGATAAAGTGCTTCCCAGAAATCTTCAAGTGTTCTCCGCATTCTTCAAATCTTCTAAGGTTAGATATTTTAATTTTCCTTTAATTTCTTCATAATTTGCTCCTTAGGGTGTTAGATCTAGTGTTCTTTAGGAAAGTCACTTTGATCCGAAAACTACCCTTAGGACGTAGCGATAGTTGTTATGCCGTTCCCTGACGGCCGTAGCGTCCCCTCCCCAATTGACTTAACAGCTTCGCTGAACGAATCTGATTGGCCTTTTGACGACGAGGACACATCTCCTGGGGTGGATCTAAGAGTGGTGGAGGCTTTTGAGATTGAGATGGAGAACACTGCGGATTACCGCACCTCTGTGGACGAGGAGCGTCTAAGTGCCGATGCGGGTTCTCAACCCTCTGGTGAGGACGAAGCGAGCTCCGAGCCCCGGCTTCGTGAGGATAATGCGGGTGATGCTTCATCGGCCGCCATCCCTTGTCCACCACCAATTTCGTCTGTTCCCGGTGGCGCGTCGTCATCTGGGGTGGTGAAGAGACGTACATCGCGTCGTCGGAAAGGTGTATCCGGCGGGCGCTCTCAATTGGATCTGACGAATCTTTACATTATAAGGCCGGAGAGCACCCAGAGCGAATACCAGGTGGCACAGTTGTATGTAGGCCCTTATGGAAAGGTGAGGGCGCCAAAGCCGATGGACCATGTCCTGAACCCTCCCCCCGGTTATTTCGGGGTGTATCCGATGAGCTTCTCCCAAGGCCTGAGGTTTCCTCTTCCCCCTTTTGTTGTGGAGTACCTGGGCATGATAGACCTCCCACCGGCTTTGTTGACTCCGAATAGCTACTCCCTCATCGTTGGGTTCCTTATCCGATGCGATGAGCTTGGGATAGAGCCGACGACGGCGCTGTTCACCAATTTATACCGGATCGGCCGGGGCAGCCACGAGAACTGTGCTGGATATGCGGCCCTCCAGCAGTTGCCGAAGAAGAGATCCTTTACTGACCTCCCATCGTCCATTCATGGGTGGAAGAGTAAGTTTTGTTTTGTGAAGCTGGCCGACGGGGTGTTCTTCCCCTCCCAAGGGCACAACGGCATCTTCAATTTGCACAACCCACCGAGGAGCCCTGAGATTGATGCTCAAGTGGAGGCGTTCCTGAAGGGTGGGCCGCGGAGCGTCCACACTTATATTACCGAATTCAAGATAGCAGCTCTAGGGATGATGCGGTACCACATTCCCGGCGACCCTGATTGCAGATTATGGCCGAAGATATCTGGCTACTTTGAGCAGGCCGATGGGCCCTACTTCGGTGTCCCGGCTGATGCCGAAGGTTGATCACTTTCCTTTGGCTCCCGGTTCCTTTTGCTTTACTTATTTTTCTAACTCTTGTTTTTGTGTCTTACAGACCTCACCATGAGCCGGAAGATGTTTATGTCCCAGGCCAAAAAGCTGGTTGCCAAGGAGATGGAGGCTGCTCAGCAAGCCGATGTGTCCAAAGGCTCTGGTGACGGCTCCAAAGGTCAAGCCGATGCGGCCAAGAAGGTGGTCGTGAAGCGAAAGAAGAAACCTGAGGAAGGCCAGCGCACTTTGGCCGAGACGGGTCTGGTGCCCGGTCAGGCTGCAAAGAAGGCGAAGACGAACCCGCCCCTTAACGATGCTGCTTTGGCCGATGCGCAGGCATCGGTACAAGGGGGAGCTGCCTCCGACGTACAAGTCATCGAGGATCTGACATTGAATGTCGCCTCGTCCGCCCTGGTTCCTGCCAAATCAGGTGCTGCTGCTAAAGAGAGGGCCCGCGCCAACCGAGACCTGGCCTCCGGCCTTTATGAGGTGACGGTGCGGTACCCGCCGAAGGGCGGTTTATTTAATGAGAAGGTTTCTGGACACGACGTCCTGTTCCAGGCCATTCCCGATGCTGATAGGGAGTACCTGCGTCGGCAGGGCAAGGATGTACGCCTATTTGACGGCGGGCTGGACTATGTCGTCCAGGTAAGTCCCGATTTTTGTACTTAGTAGTTTCCTTGTATTCCTTTCCTCTTCTGATAATTATCTGTCTTTGCAGGGAGCTTTTATGCTGATGGAGCATCAGCGCCGTCAGGAGGAGGAGATTACCCGCCTCCGGGAGGCTGAAAAGAAAGTCGCCTCTGCTGACGAGGCGCTTTCCAAGTTGGAGCAGCTCCGGATTGAGACTGATTCTCTGAAGGAGAGGGCCGATGCGGCTGAGAAGAAAGCCGTTGCGGTTGAGGACGAGGCGAAGCGCCTCAAAATTCAGCTTGATGAAGAAACGGCCGCCCGTCGGCTAGCAGAAGAGAAAGCTGTGCAGCTGGAGGCCGATGCGGCAGCGGCTGCTGATAGAGCCGTTGAGCTCTTCATGGCCGAAGGGTGGAAGGACGAGGCCCGACGCGATTGGACTTTCAATGTCGTGGCGGAGCGCTTTGAAGCGTGGTCTCAGGAGGAAGCCGGCCGAGCTTGCCTCAAACAGGAATTTGAAGTCTGGTACGACCTCGGCCAGAGGCGTATGCAGATGTTGGTTTACCGCCGCCTCCGACGTCGCGTTAAGAACTTGAAGCCCAGGGGTATCGGCCTTCCCCGGATGATGAAGGACCCCGAGGAGGAGTTGAAACTTCCTCTGTCCGAAAGGCAGCCCCCCATTCTGAGCTCAGACGAGGAGGACGGGCCCTGGACCGAGAGTGACGACTACCTCTTCCGGAGCTCGGCCAAGTCTAAGACCACTGAGGACGTCGAAGACGATGCCGATAGCGGAGCTGTTGAGGGTGGCCCGGGCCAAGAAGCTTGATGTCCTTGTATCTTTTTTCCTTCTTTGTTTTTAGTAGCTGTAGTTATGATGGCCGATGCGCCCTGACCTTTGTAACGGCCGAAGCGCCCTCTTGTGTGTAATGGCCGAAGCGCCCATTTTTGAATCATTAATGATAACATTTTTGTTCCAAGTACGAATGTTGTTCCTCGCTTTGTTTTCTTTTTCATGTTTGGTGTTTGGTTGTCGGTGTCGCGTCGTCTGAGTGATATTTGCTTCGTAAGTTTTTATCTTGGCAAATTTGCCAAGTCTGAGACGATGCGTTCCATCATTTCCTTTGTGTAGATGTGGGCGCACCTTCGCCTTACTGGTACGTGTGTGAGGACGTTGCGCGTGTTCCCTGCATCTTATAATAGGGACGATGCGCTCCTTCGTCGGAACCAATGTGTTTAGAACATGTGTTTCAAAAAGTTTACCAAGTGTTGAAACTATTTCTTGGCGCTGCGCTACGTCCCTTGCGTCTTAGGGTAAAGGCATTGCCCCACAGTTTTGAAATCTTTCTAAGCGCCAAGAGTTTATCTTGACATCCGTCAGCTGAGACGTAGCGACCTCCTTTCTTTGAAGACGATGCGCCTCGTCGTCCCTAGATGAATTCCATTTTTGCCTTTACGTCTTTCCCGAGTTGAGTTTTCGGAACTTACTCTGAAGTGTTGAGGACGTAGCGCTTCGTCTCAAACTTGTCTTGATGGAGCTGTTTTGCTTCGGTTCGTCGCTTGGTTTTTGCTAATTGGAGACGATGCGTCCCATCGTCCAAGTAATGGACTGTGGTTTTGTATAACCGAAGCCGAAGCGATTCCCTTTAGTGAAGCTATGGTAAGGGCCGAAGCGTGCACTCCGGTTCCCTGTATAGTGAAAACCTGATATGTACTTAGCCAATTTTGAGGCTTGGTTTTTGTGGGGATTTTGTTTTATGCTCGAGGCCGGCGAGTGCACGGTCCGTCGGCTTCCCTCTTTTTTTTTTTTTTTTTAGGTGGCCGAAGGGTTACTGTCCCTTCGTCCGTGTGCGGTAGTTTGTCCGCTACGCT
>CAMAPF010000852.1:0-24892 GCA_945859915.1 Cuscuta epithymum
GATCCCTGTATAGTATAGCGACTTAACAAGGAGGCTTCTTCCATAGCTGCTCTTCATATCGTTTCTAAGTCTGCAACTCTCTGGGGCGCTCATGATTGCACTTCTTGCATACCATGTTTTTTCTGTAATTCAAGAAGTCACATCTGCAGAAAGGATCCCCAATCGGCCAATCCCCGCTCAGTCAGATAACTAAAATTGCGGCCAATTGATCCGCGGTAGATCTCATTTTCACTCTGTCTATGTCTGTAACTTGACTATTTGAGCTATAACACCGGACTTAAAATTTTTTTAAAAGCATATGCTACCTTCTATAAAACTTGGACAACCTTTCCTTTTTGCATGTTCAAAAAAACTTTGTCATTTTCAATTAGAACTCATTGGTGACCCTGTTTTTCGGCTTATCAGTCTTATCAGCCAACAATTCCACCAAACATGTAACTTTTGATTACGCACGCTGAATTGTGTAATAATAAGAAAAAGTAAAGCTATGGTTACTTTTATGGTTGTAGTTACTTTTACGGTTGTATTGGCTAAATTATTGTACACGAACATTTCAACTATTTTTTCATATAATTCTTTCTTCATTTGATTAATAAAATATATTTTAAATATAATTTTTTCATAAATCAACAGAATTAGTCAATCCAACCACCTCAGTCAGAACTTCATAAATTCCAATAAAATCAAGCAATATAGCCGATTTAGATATTACCAAACGGGCTCTTAAAGTAACTAATTTGTGGCTAATGTTATTTCTCTCTTTTCTGCACAAATATGAACCACATAATTTTTAGTTTTTACTTTATTATTCTACGTGCAAATCAACATCGGCCAAGTCAACTTTCTACTTCATTTTTAAGCTCAAAATTAATTTAAAGCAACATTATATTTATGGGACAAAAAAAGTATTCCGTAAAAAAAGTGATTGCATAGAAAATATCGTAGTATGCAGTAACTATTAAAATAAATACTCCCTCCGTTCCGGATTGTAAGACACTACGGTTTACGAAGTTTGAGCGACGATAAAGCAAAAAAGCTTTATAAAAAAGAATTACATATTCAGAAACTACATTAAAAGCTTTACAAAGTCGCAAAAACTAGAATCAAATTTCATAAACATTTGATATATAAAGTAAGAGATTAAGAGTGATTTGTATTGACCAAGTGAATAGGAAAAGTATCTTACAAAATGGGACTGAGGGTATATTTCAAGCAAAAATAGTACTATATCCATCCTATTTTTAATGTATGCTTTTTTTGGGTTGCCCAAAAATATGAATTTTTTTTTATAAATTGGGTGCTTAACTTTTTAGTTTCTCCCTTTTCCCTCTACCAAGTACCAACCATTACACCAAATACAATTGTACTGCCATGTAGTTAATGCAGATGGCCTGACTAATCACATAAGCATTTGTAACAAAATTAAAATGTACTCCGATGATCAGCAAAGAGGAATATACTTACGAGGGACAATTCCACTCCCCGGGATTCAGCCCACGTTTGAGCTGTGGCTCTGTGCACCTTTTACAGCTACTTCTGCTGGCAAAATTAATGAACTCGCATCTGGAGAAAGTCAAATATGAGAAATCCCCGGGGAGGTGGGAAAAAGGGTAATAGTGTAATACATGGTAGCAGTGGAAAAGAAAACGAACGCACTTCTATTTTCAAATGCAGTACAAAAAATCCAGTCCTATATCTTGTTCTATCCACAAGAGTAAATATTACCCTTCATGATTTCTACGTTGGTGGTCTTGCCCCCAATGTTAAACAAAACAAATAAATATCATATTCTCTCCAAGTTTATCCAGCATTTATCCCCTTCGTATCGATAGAGTAAGCGTCTTTTTAGAAGTCAGGGAATGAGAAGGAAATAAAATAGAGAGGGTGATACACTTAGAAATTTGGAAGGAAATAAAATGTTCGAGAGAAACAAAATCTTGGCTCAAACTAAATATATTTACTTTTGATTGGTATTCGAATAAACTCTTATTTGTTTGTTGATACTTCCTCCATCCCACAATAACTATTGCAGTTTTTCGGTCTAAGAAAGTGTTTACAGAGTTGAGAAAAAATACATTATTCAGTCAAATAGACTGCTTGAGAAATAAGACAATCAGACAAAAGGAGAGAGCAACACCTTGTTGGGGTATTAGGCCCAATAACAGGCCGGCCCAAAGACCACCAACAATCGAGACAGCACGATGGACCCAGCACTCGTGTACGGAACCGAGTCAGGGTTGGTCGAGATACCCATCTTGACCACGTGTCTCAGACGGGATGCGACACTTGGAACTTTCTCATCTGCAGCTTTCATGCAATCAGTCTGCCACACCATGGAGTTGGCGGTAAGCGCATTTAGTGCACCAAATATGGAAGATTTTATGGTCGCGGTAAGCCACTAAAGGCTCGCCATGTCACCTCCCCAACCTACTACCTTCTAGTATAAATACCCCAATTTATTTCATTGTAAAGGGTTGACAAATTTGCATTCAATAGTCTAGTCTCTCTACTCTTATGTAAGCTCTCAGCTTGGAAAAGAGGTTAAAGGCTCAGGCCCGATAAGGGTGTGTTGTGACCGTTCTGCATAAATCGAATAGAACGTGACACACTTTACCTTTTCTTCCTTGTTTTGCTTATTGTCATCTATTTAATCATCAACTGACTAAAATAATCACTCAAATATTTTCGCGTAAATAAAGATCCGACGAGTGATGTGGGTAGAAGATCAAGTTATACACCTGTCAAACGAGTTGAGAGGTGTGGAGAAGAGAGGATGACCCAAACAGACATGGATTAGAGGAGTCGGGAGTGTTATGCTTCTTGGGTTGGATGAGGGTATGACTTTGGAGAAAGCAAAGTGGAGGGCCGGTATTCATGTGACGGAGTGATCTCTTATACATATATATCAGGGGTGGGCAAAAATCCCGGTACCGGTGTCTCAAACCGAAAAATCCTGATACCGTTCTGAAACTATCCTGATCCATTTAGGATGCAATTTTTTCAACCCGAACCGGTCTTGTACCGATATTCACCGGGACGGGACCGGGATAGCTATAAAATATCATATCCCGTCCCGGTGTCCCGTTTGAAATTAGTAGGTTATTTTAAATTTCTAATGCTATGTAATAGTCAAACCCAATTAAAACTTTCTAGCCCTTAGTCTCCGTAGTGTAATTTTATCTTATTTCATGTCTCTCTTAGTCTCGTTTCTTTTAGTTAAAATTTGTTTAGTTCTCATTCCGATACTACTCCATATATAATATATTACTACGTGTTTAATATTATTTATGATGGAATAACTACTACTCCAAAATATAGTGTTGTTATAATTTAATATTTTTCAAAATAACCATTATAAAATATATAATCTTTATCGATATGATATTTAATTTAATGTGGTATTGAAACATTACAAGTGTACTACAAAGTATAAAAATATTTTGCGCTACTATTCTACTAGAGGAAACACAAGATTGGGGGGGCCAAAAAATTTACAAGCCAATAATTAAAAAATAGTTAATTAGAGGTTTTACTTATCTTTTTAGAGAAGCTAAATTTACAAAAAAAGTTACGCCTTTATTTTGATGTTATGCTTATTTTTATATCACATTTCACAAATGCTTAACATCCGACCCCCTCTTACCCCACCGTAGGTGGGAGCCTTTGCGGCACTGGGTAATGATGTCATGATGAATCATGAAGTAAAAGTGTACAATATATAACGGCCAACTTCCAATGCAAATTAAGTCAGGCGATGTTAGGTCATGGTTATGTTTTCTTATAACACCTAAAATGAGCTTTACTAAGAGTATAAATTACAGTGGGTAATGCTGAGTGAACTTACTTTGTGCACTTCCAATCTCCTTTTCTCATTTCAGTATCATTATTACCGAGTAATCTCTTCGGTCTGTCCTCACTTAGATTTGGTTGTTGATTGGGCTGTGGCTCAGTGCAAATTCTACAGCTACTTCTGCTGGCAAAATTTATGAACTCGCATCTGGAGAAAGTCAAATATGAGAATCTACGTCAACCATGGTGACAAAAAGGGAAATACAATGTAGCAGTGGAAAGAAAACTTTATATCCCATAAAGATAAGTTTGTATTTGATTTTGGTCCACCTCACAAAGACAGTCTAGTTTCTATATTAGGTGTCCATTGCCCCTATTTAAGTTGTTCATTTCAAAACTCCAAGATGGGCATAAATCATTAATTAAATTTAATGTAGGATAAAAGTGAGAATTACATATGAAGTTAATGATTCCAACTAACTCAACAACAATTTCTTGATCCTCATGCAATTAGATACTAGCCTATGCCTGTTTTTTGGGAGGAGAGTGTGTATATTGATGGTCTTAGTGTCTTACCACCACCACCCTCTTCAATGCTAAAATCTCATATCAATCACATATTTTCCTCAAGTTTATCTAGTACTTGTTCTTCTATATTGAGGGATCAGTAATGGAAGAATCAACTTCCGGGAATTTATGAACAATGAAAACATTGACAAGGCAATTTTGAACTTGATTGGGTTCAACTGCAAAAATCAGATATTCAGACATACTTCCAATGCAAATCAGGTCAGACAAGATTAAGTCAAGAACTCAAGACTCATTAGCAATACCTAAAATGAGCTGCAGTTAAAGGATATTACAGTGGGGTAAGGCTTACTGGACTTACTTTATGCACTTCCAATCTCCTTTTCGCATTTCAATATCATCACCAAAAAATCTTTTTGATGCCTCTGCTTTGCATTCCAAACACTGCATGTTCTTGGCGTAGTTCATAAAGTTGCACCTACAAGAAATCGCATTAACCATAAAAATAGGACATTGAGAAATATAAGCTGTGAGAATAAGTACTAAAAATTATGGCAATACATGAAAAGGAATTAGCATAAAGGTTTAAAGGGTGTGTTTCATTTCAGCAAGCATCAAGGGCATGTTTGAAACCCAGAAACTGCGAGGGAAAAGAAAAAATGGCTCAAAATCAACAAATCAATTTTAGATATTTGTTCAAACTCATTTAGTTATACAATTCTATTATAAAAAGAATAAATATCTTTACACACGAAAAATGGTACGCTCTAACCAATTTTCACTATCCTCTGTATTTCCGAGGAAAAACCATCAACCAAACCGAAAAAATATCTTCCATAGTACGGGAGTATATATTTTTCCACTCCAAGCCTTTTTTCTGGGAGTAACTTCCAAGCATAACCTAAAATACATTACAACACTCTAAAACCAAGGAAGGAAACAAAAGGTGACGGTAAATTGGCAATATACTACTTGGGATTAATAATATTAAATATGACGAGCTTAGCGATTGCAGCCCACTTGATATACAAAGATGTATAAATTTTCATTTTCATGATCCAAGAAAAACCACAATATGGAAAAAGAAAACGGAAAGTAATAGCCAACTTACTTGGAGCATATCCAATCTCCTTTTTTCATATTAACATTGTCCCTGCCAACCTTTTTCCATGTACTTATCCTACAGAAGCATATGACCTTTAGCATGAGTTATGCAAGTGCATTGTACAATTAACAAATAGAGAAGTAGAAACTCGCCTACTTTATGGGATAGAAAAGGAAATGGTTACTTGTTAAAGCTCTCTACATATAATGTAAATATAAGATTTGTTGATGTTGATTCTGTATCTAATTGACTCTGTTTGGAAATTGATACTAGAACCTTTTAAGTCTGAGAAAGCGAATCTTTTTTCCTTGTTTGACATTGTGTCTTTACTTTATTGTAGGAGAAAGAGGCCAACCTTGGATTGTTTCCATAACTTACTGAATTAAACTTATTCCTGTGTAAAAAGGCCAAAAATGCAAAGTGAGATCATTTTGCGATAAAAATAATATAAATACACAAAGCATGTATCTGTGTGTACGCAAAACATGTTATTTTATAACTTGCACACATACATTGTGTTTTAATTTTATGTATGCTTTTAAAAAGTTGATGTATGGCTTAATCACTTTATTATGTATGTGTATGGAGTTGTAACTATATAGTGATGCTGTCAAATTAGCACCTCTCAATATATTTAATCCGGAAATTAAGCCCTCCTACTTTGCAAACACACAATTGAACACCTTAACTTCTTAAGAACACTCAATTAGCATTTTTTATAGGTTCCTCCTGGTTGCCAGTAAATATCCCTTAATTGTCTGCTAGGTGGATTTTCTATTTTTTTTTCTTTTATTTTTTTCTCATTTTCTTTTTAAACTCTCACTTTCCTTTCTGAGATGTCCCAAAATTAGGTTCTAGCTTCTCTTTTTGGTAATATTTGAGTGAAAAGGTACATCAATGAATAGTAATTTTCTCTACCATACTTTTCTGCTTGGTTTTAAAAGGCACGAGGCGGCTTGAGGCGCTTTCATCAATTTACCCGAGGCGTGAGGCGCTAGGCGGTGAGGCGCGCGCCTCACGGATCTCAGGCACATTTTTTTTGGTGAAATATATTTTTAGTACTTCTACATGAAGCACTCTTCTCAAAAATCAAACTATTAAACAATCTTAATAAACATCATCAGAGAAACAAAATATATATTAAAGACAATACGACAGAAGCAAGAAACATATGTTTAAAGGCATAATTGCCAAAAGTCAAGTCACAAAACCCTAATATTGAATGAAATAATCACAAAAACTATGCATTGTGGATTGTTGAAGTAATACAGTAAGAACTAACAAACTTGATATTAAAGTAAAATTGTAAGAATTATACAATTTGATTATAAGCCTCATATATAAAACAATTAATAGTCATTTTGTGATAAATTGTTATATCTGTTATTAGTAATTCAAACAATTAATGTAATAAACTACTAAACTGTTATATAAAAATTTGTTAAAACTACAATATAGTCTGATTCCAAATTGTATATTGTTAATAAGTCTGATAATCTGATTCCCTGCCAGTGTATAACATGCTTGAATATACCAGTGTAAAACAATATACAATTGTTAAAAAATTGTTAATAAACCAGTGTTCTAACACTACAATATTATTATATAGTATTATGATATAGTAATATGTAATAAACTAATAAACTATAAAATAATACACATTTAATCAATAAACTATCACACAAATTCAAATCTGTAAAATTAATTACGGACAGATTTGTAAATTTAAATAATTTAAATAATTTTATAAATTTAAAAACTTAAAATACTTAAAAAACTTACAAACTTAAAAGTCTTGAACTTTTTTTCAGTTATCTATCAACACTAATAAATAGCGAAAGATAATACTACGTATGTATCAGTTATCTAACTTTTTATTTAAATAATTTAATATTTTTATAAATATAACAACTTAAAATAAAAGAGAATAAATAGCAGCAGAAAAAAAAAGTAAATAGACTCGTTTACTACCTCTGAGACGCGAGACACTAGCAGCGAAAAAAAGTCGTAAGCTTCAAACGGGAGATACATCGGAAACGGAAAGGAGGTCTGAATCGCCAAAAAAAATGAAATTGGAATCGGCAGAGAATTTCATCGGCTTCCCTGAGGCGTGAAAAGCGCTCGCCTCTGAGTAGCGCAAAAGGCGCTAAAAAGCGTGAAAAGCGCACGCCTCTAGGAACCTGAGCCGCCTGGGTGAGTTAAATGCGACAAACATGTCGCCCCTCTGCGCCTCGCGCCTTTGCGCGCCTCAGGCGCGCTTTTTTAAACTAAGCTTTTCTGAAAGGGCATAAGTCAATGAATACGATTATTTTTCATAAAAACTCATGAAGTCAAAGTAGGAACTTAATTGCGGGATGAAGGGAGTATTATGTATCTTAATATATAAATAGAAAGATGATTTTTGTGGGATTATAAACTCATCATCATCATCACCCTAGTGCCGCAACAGCTCCCACCTACAGTGAGGTAAGGGGGGTCGGATGTACGCAGTCTTACCCCTGTACTAAAGCACAGAGAGACTGTTTCCGGGTGACCCATAGTGAAGATCGCGTCAAAAATTGCATGAACTGACTCCTGCTTTACAACAAAGAAGCGCAAACATTTTAGTGAACCATTTTGCTTTACTTCATCATATTCCCAAGACAAAAAAGAGTGAGTCTTTGGATCCATTGAAAATGATGGAAATCACATACGGCATTTTGTGGGGAAAAAAATATAAGAATTAGAATCAGTCTTAGAACACGTCCACATGCTACTCCAAAAATGGATTCTCAAGTGTGTAATCATATTCTCCAAAGAAATGTATGATTTCAAGTGCTTCTTTGAGGAGTATAACTAAGTAACTAACTAAACAAACACCACCATAATCTAGTTACCATGATCTTTATAACACAATTTCTCATGTTACCCAACTCTTATAAAAATTTACTAAATTTATTCTTTCAAAACAACATATAAAACACACACACAGTGCTTTGAAGAAATATTGATATAATATCGATTTTCTGTCCACCAAACGAGCTTCAAAGACTTACTTGTGACCCGTTAAGTGTTCATGTAGTTCATCACTTTCCAAGCCTTTGTCAACCATGTAACCAGTACTTCGTTCCATTTCAGGAGAAGTTATGGGAATAGGCTTTGTTAGTTTAGGGTCTATTGGTGTTTCACTCAGCTCAACCAACTCCAACAGCAATTTTCTGACAGATGCTTCAATTTGTTCTCTTCTGGGAGGAGGCTTCTCCTCCCGTGATGTTACAAGTGGATCCAACGCATACAAAACTAGTAGACGTACAATATCAACTGTACGTGCAGATCCTTCAGATTCTTTTAATATTACATTAGCCCTGTCACATGAGCCCCGCAAATTGCATGCATCACATGCCTGCATATACATGCTTCATTAAGTAAGCTATGAAGATGCCAGTTTACTCATCATCATCATCATCATTACCCCAGTGCCGCAAAGGCTCCCAACTACAGTGGGGTAAGGGGGGTCGGATGTACGCAGTCTTACCCCCGTACTAAAGCACAGAGAGACTATTTCCGAATGACCCATAGTGAAAACCGCAACGAAAATTGCATAGACTGACTTTTACTTCATAACAAAGAAGCGCAGACAGTTTAGTGAGTCATTTTGCTTTATTCCATCATATTCCCAAGCCAAAAAATAGTGAGTCTTGCTCCATTGAAAATAATGGAAAGAAGATGCTAGTTCACTAATAGGGTTAATTACATATACCTCTCCATAAGTTTTCAATTACCTAACTGTCCCTGAAGGAGTCTATTACATATAGACCGTTTCAGTAGTCATATTTTTATGAAACATAATAGAATCTAATGATATTAACTTGAATTAAAATTTTCAGGCTGAATTTTGTTTTTTAATTGTGATTTATCAATTAAGATGTTAGATATCATGTTAGAAACAATAAAATCTTGGATAATTGTTAAGAACAATTTACTCTGAAACACCCAATTTCTACTAATTTTATAATAGTGTATCATCTTTCTTTGTAATTTACGAAGTATATGACTTGTAGGTTGTATTTAAATTTCATAATCCTTGAGGATCATTTAGTAGCTTGACCAAACTCCACGTTGGTAGATGTAATTAACACAACCTTAGGCTGACCGCAACCCGTTGGAGTCAATAAATCAAATTCGCCACCTTTTTATACGTATTCACTCAGTCAATCAGTTTTTCTCTGCAACCCAACACCGTCAATATATTCACCCAGCACATTTTTTTTAAAAGAAATGTATACATTCTTACTTTTATTATCACACATCAATCATATGACAAATTGTTTTTTACTAATCATTATGAATTAAAAAGTCAAATATTTCGATGTAAAAAAATATTTTTTTTTGGAAGGTATTAAAATTTGCACACATGACCTTAATTTCAAATAAATTGGAGTTTCCATTCAAAATATGTACTCCTATATTGGATCTACCTAAAAATGTTTTTTTTATTAAATTTAAGCCAGCCCAAAAGTATGAAGAAAAGAAATCCAAGCGCATTCCAGCGAGTCCAGGGCACCGCCTAATTTGAACCGTGCAAACCTCCTGCAAAATGCTGCTGACTCTTGGGACCCGCACTGCTGCCAACTGTTGGCTTCCTCCTTTTGTGCAGCGGCTAGTGGAAATGGTGGGTCAATGTACCCACCGAAATTTTCCCAACTGGTGCCATGCATCCACTTTTGCACCCAACAATACATGGGTTGCAATACTTCTTTGGGGTGAAAAGAATGAATTTGACTTATTCAACTATGGGTTGCAATCAGCCTTATAAACTAAAAAAATAGATCTGTAGGGTGCAAACTTACCTAGAAGTGGAACAAACAAAATAATTATAAAAAGTGAAGAATGACTGAATAAATGAAAAATAAATATAACACCTAACATACATGTCTTTCATTGAGCTGTAGATACACTCTCAACCTTTTTGCAGAATTAACAGCCTTCCGGAATAGATTAGGACATCCCTTTTGAACCACTGCTTGCATATCATGGGTAGGCAACATTCTGCAAAAAATCCACACACACAAAAAAAAACTTGCAAAGAGCATTTGGAGCATCTATTTAGAGCATTTGGTTAGAGGAACATGTATGTTAAAAGCTTCACCCTTGGAGTCATCGCTTTACAACTAAAAAGGACAATTTCCCCCAGCTCACCAGCTAATAGTTAAACTAATGACTTAAAGAGTAACTTTTAAAGTACAAATATTGCAAACATGTTTTTTATTGTTATAAATAAATTAATGAAAACATCTTCCATTTTGAATACTTGCAGTGTACATCAGCTGTCAGCCTGTCACAATTCTGCTAGTTTTACTACTCACAGAAGAAGTAGTAGTAGTAGTAGTATTGTGTGTTTGTGATTGAATATTTTATATCTTCAAAAAAAGATTGAATATTTTAAGATATTGAGCTACCGTGTTACCAAATGTAATTGAATCATCTTCCTCTACGTTTTGAGCTCTAATATTTGCATTTATACTGATGATGGATGCCAAGCAGTTACTGCAGAAACATCATATGTTTAAGGTGTAATAAAAAACACAAATCAAAAAAATGAAAAAGTGAAGAAAGCATTGAAGAAGAAGAAGAACTTACCTCAAAATGTCAAAACGGTCACGAGCGAAATTTAGATAAGCATTCTTCAATATATTCGTTTCTCTATAAACAGACACATCACCGCTCCCTTCGCTCATGGTAACGACAGAAGAAGAAGCATCGGAGATTTTAGGTAAGTAACCTTTGGTCTTCAAACAGTCAACAAAATTTATCCATTCTGGCCAAGGGTGCCGAACATTGACATCACTTTCAGAACTCTCGACTGGAAATGTGAGGACACAGTCGGCCGCGGATGCGGACGAGCAGTGGCCGCGTAACAATACGATTCGGTTGGCGAGGAGGAAAGGGGATGCAATGCGTGGGCAGCGGTAGAGCTGGTTCCGGAAAATTGAAGCTCCGTGAGAGCCAAAAAATATGGAAGCTGACATTTTTGTATTTGAGAACTCAAGGACGGCTGGCGTTTTAGATTGGGTGTAGGGAAAACTGCATAATTTGAAGGGTATTGCACAATTTTAAGGGTATGTTTTCAAAAAAATGATTTTCATTTTTTGGTTTAAAAAGGTCGAATGGTTGTGAAATAAAGAAGTTGGAGAATAGATTAAAGAGATAGATATATTATTAATAATATCTAAATTACTCCTTAATATCTAAATTTCCGAATGAATTTACAAATGTTTGAATGCTCTATTTATACTAGTCATGCTTGGGATGAATCATCTAGGAATGATTCTACATAATTTGCTGTCAACATTAAACCTAGACATTTGTTCTATTACAATGATTGGAACTGGATTAGTGTCCTGATTACAAGGACGAAAAGGATAAACAATTCACACTTGTCATTTCCAGGATTTTACAACACCCCCTTGAATGTTCATCTTTGAATAGATATTTGTTATATTAAAATTTATTATGAAAAATTAAAGTTTGGGGTAAGGATTACGACTTATAATGTTGTTGTATTTGGATGTATTGTCTCGTTAAAAACCTTATCAGGAAAAACCCAGTGGGATAAAAACCTGATGAAGGAAAAAAGAGTGCAGTGCATTCAAATACTCCCCCTGAAATTAAAATAAATTTTGAAGGCAGCGCATGCCGATTTTTTGTACAAGTTCTATGAATTTCTTCGGGGGCAGTGACTTGGTGAAGAGATCGGCCGGATTTTCACTAGATCTGATTTGTTGAAATGTTGATCGTCCCTTCTTTCTCCAGATCATGAGTAGAGAAGAACTTTGGTGATATATGTTTTGTTCTGTCTCCTTTGATGTAACTTTCTTTAATTTGAGCTATGCAAGCAGTGTTGTCTTCGTAGATCACAGTAGGGTGAACAGTAATTGGCTTCATACCGCATTCATTTTGGATGTGTTGAATCATAGATCGCAGCTACACATATTCTCTCCCGGTTTCATATAGTGCAACTAATTCAGAATGATTTGATGATGTAGCTGTCAATGTCTGCTTCATAGATCTCCACGACATTGCGGTGTTACCACAAGTAAGTACGTACCCGGTTTGTGATTTCGCCTTTTGATGTTCTGATAAATATCCAGCGTCTGCATATCCGATTAAAGCGGTTTTTGCATCTTTGTTGTAGAATAGGCCGAGATCAGCTGTATCGCGGAGATAACGAAATACGTGTTTGATCCCGTTCCAATGACGCCTTGTTGGACATGAGTTGTACCTAGCTAATAAATTTACAGAAAATGCAATATCTGGTCTAGTATTATTAGATAAATACATTAAAGCTCCACTAGCACTTAGATATGGGACTTCGGGACCGAGTATTTATCCGTTGTCTTCTCGGGGACGAAATGAGTCATCGTGTATGTTGAGAGAACAACCCACCATTGGTGAAGTCAAAGGATGAGCTTTGTCCATATAGAATCTCTTCAGAACTTTCTCGGTGTAATTAGATTGATGGATGAAAATTCCATTCTTCAAATGCTCAATTTGAAGTCCGAGTCAAAATTTGGTTCTCCTGAGATCTTTCATTTCAAATTCTTTCATAAGATAATTTGCAGTATTTTCAATTTCATCAGGAGTTCCAATAATGTTTAAGTCATCAACATATAATGCAATTATGGCGAATCCCGAATTTGATCACCCAATTAAAACACATGGACTAATCGTATCATTCTTATATCCTTATTTGAGAAGGTATTCACTGAGACAATTATACCACATTCGTCCATATTATTTTAGTCCATAGAATGACTTTTGTAGTTTAATGGAAAACATTTCTCGAGGTTTCGAGCTATAAGCTTCAGGCATTTTGAATCCACCGATAACTTTCATATAAATGTTTGTATCGAGTGAACCGTATAAATATGCAATCACTACATCCATTAGGCGCATTTGCAGCCTTTCAAAAAACAGACATGCCAATGAGAAACCTTAATGTAGTTGCATCAACTGCTGGAGAATAGGTTTCTTCATAATCAATTCCCGGCATTTGAGAAAAACCTTGGGCAACGTAACAAGTCGGGCTTTATATCTAACTATTTCATTCTTTTCATTGCGTTTACACATCAGTTTACACACAAATACCCATTTAAAACCCATAGGTTTTACGCCCTTTGGCGTAGGGACTATCGGTCCAAAAACATCACGTTTTTCAAGTTATTTTAATTCAGCCTGAATAGCTTCATTCCATTTTGGGCAATCGTGTCGTTTCCGACATTATTTAATAGGTGTTGGCTCATTGTCATGGTTTTCATTCATTACATTCGTGGCAACGGCATAGACATATATCTCATTAATATCAACATTTTTTCGATTCCATTGCATTCCAGTAGAAACGTAATTTATTGAAATTTCGTAATTATCTATGTTTCTATCATTATCTGGATCATCTTCCTCATTTAAGGAAGTCGGATCATCATTTGAGATGATCGTTTTGTCAATATCATTTTCTATGCCACTATTTTCAAATTGTTCATTTTCTTGTTCAGAATGATGAACATCTTTAGCATCACAGATCAACTTCTGCCTTTTGGGTTTTCTTGGTTTTATGTCTTTTGATCCAAGTGGCCTGCCACGTTTTTTGCGTATAGAAGAATCATTTGCAAGAGATTTTTCAGAATTCTCTGTTGGGATTTCGATTCTAGCTGGGGCATTCATAACAGGAATATGTGACTTTGTCGTTTTAATTTCTTTGTATCTATGAATGCATCAGGCAACTGATTTGCAACACTTTGTAAATGGATTATCTTTTGAACTTCTTGCTCACATATATTTGTTCTCGAGTCAAGATATGATAATCATGTTGCATTCCATGTTATTTATTTCGTACTTGGGTCTGATTTATTATTTTCTCCCCTAAGGTCGGGAATACTGTCTCATTAAAATGACAGTCTGCAAACCGTGATGTGAATAAGTCACCAGTCATTGGTTCAAGATATTTTATTATTGAGGGAGATTCGAAACCAACATAAATTCCCAACCTTCTTTGAGGACCCATTTTTGTACGATGAGGTGGAGCAATCGGAACATAAACAACACAACCAAATATCTTAATGTGTGCTAAGTTTGGCTCTTGTCCAGTTACTAATTGCATTGGGGAATATTCATGATATGCAGTTGGCCTAAGCCGAATTAAATTTACTGCATGTAAAATAGCATGTCCCCAAGCTGATGAAGGTAAATTACACTTCATTAATAATGGTCTAGCGATTAATTGTAATCGTTTAATCAAAGATTCAACAAGACCATTTTGTGTATGGACATGAGCAACAGGGTGCTCCACATCAATCCCAATTGACATACAATAGTCGTTAAATGTTTGGGAAATAAATTCTCCTGCATTATCAAGTCGGATTCTTTTTATAGATGATCCGGAAAATGAGCTCTTAATCATATGATTTGAGCAAGGAATTTAGCAAATGTTAAATTTCTAGTCGATAAAAGACTAATATGTGACCAATGTGTTGAAGCATCAATCAACATCATAAAATATTGAAATGGTCCACATAGTGGGGCAATCAGCCCAAAAATATCTCCTTGAGTCCTTTCTAAAAATGCAGGTGATTCAGTTGCAATTTTGTTCATAGAAGGCCTCATGATCATTTTGCCAAGGGAACAAACCTTACAAGAAAAATGACTTGATAATGGAACCCTTTTATTCTTTAATGGGTGTCCAAGTGAAGTTTTGATTATTTTATGCATCATTACTTGGCCGGGGTGACCTGAACGGTAATGCCACAACATGAATGTTTTCTGATCATCTAACTTTGTGTTAGAAATCAAATTTATTTCAAATGGACTAATATATGAGAAATATAGTCCTAAGGAATATGCTGGCATTTTTTCACAAATATATTTAGTGTCATATTTAGTTGTCGTAAGACAAAGATATTCCTTTTGGTTTTCATTCATGGTTTCTATGTGATAACCATTTTGACGCATATCTTTAAAACTTAATAAATTTCTTCGCGATTTGCTAGAGTATAAAGCGTCATTTATAATTATTTTGGCCCCGTTAAGGAGCATCACACATGCTTTCCTAGAGCCTTCAATGGGCTTCACAACACCTGATATTGTATTGACTTTAGCTTCAACTAAAGTAATTTGAAAAAAATATATTTTATTTCTCAAAATGGTGTGCGTTGTGGCGTTGTCTATCAGACACAGTTCTTTATCACTTGAGTGATCCATATCTTCAATATATATAAATAAACATAAGCTTGATATGCAAATATCGCAAATTATGCATCATTAACACCATATATTACACACTTATTTATGAAAACAACATAAAGGTAAACAAAGGGAAAAATTACATGATAACATAAACTACTATTTTACAACATGAAAGTCTTATAATTTATTTTGTGTCATTTGGATAAGTGGCAAAAGCATCGTCCATTATGCTGTCATCCACAAAAAAGTCGACAAAAAAGTCGGACACATCAAATTTTGGTAAAGGTGGAGTTGTGTCATTCACATAATTAGCTTCCACATGTTTGGCTTTGTTGAGATTCATGGAAGCTTGAAATAACTCCACTAAATGCTTTGCAGTACGGCATTTGTTAGCCCAGTGTCCCGTCATGCCACATTTGTAACACGTCGTCTTCACCGAGGTTTTTGTAAGACGATTTATTTGATGGGTTTTTTGTTTTTCCTTGCCCTTGTAATTCGGTCTTTCGACCCGTTTGTATTCTCAGTGTGGCTTGTTATTATGACCCTTAAAATGCCCACGTTTAAAATGTCTTCTAATGTCACTGTGTGTTGCATTTGATTCAGTGACTAAATTATGGTCAGATGGGCCATAAACCGAAGGACTAGAACCAGTGGGTCTTAGATTATGATTTTTCATCAAAAGGTCAGTATATTGCTTGATAGAGTAACCTTTTTAGTCGGAGTATTTTTTAAAACCTTCTACTCTAATAATACCGATATTAAGTCGGAGTATTTTTTAAAACCTTTTTCTCTGTATTGCTGTTGGAGCAGCATGTTAGAGATATGCATAGTAGAAAAGGTTTTCTCCAACATATCAGGATCAGTGATTTTTTGTCTGCATAACTTTAGTTTAGATGTTATTTGGAACATGGCAGAATTATAATCACTAATTGATTTAAAATCCTGGAATCTTAAATTGATTCACTCATACTGAGCTTTTGGCAAAAGTACCTTTTGTTGGTGGCCATACCTCTCTTGTAAATTGTCGCATAATTCTTTTGGATCATCAACCACAAGATATTTAGATTTGAGACTTTCATGGAGGTGGTGACAGAGGAAAACGATAGCTTTCGCTTTGTCTTGGGAAGATGATAGATTATTGGCTTCAATTGCCTTAAGGTGTGACAGAGCATCGACTTTCCATTCCAAATATTTTTGACCGGACAGATCAAGAACGTCGAATTCTCTTTTGCTAATATTTGACATGGTTTACTACAAAAAATTATTAGTGTAAATTCATTATTAAACATATTACCAACTAACCCTCTAAAAATTATAAGAATATCTATATAGCATTCGTAATACGTGGAATAGCAACATAAGTAATGTCAATTGTAGGTTCAACTAGTTTCATCAATAATATACCAATATTAACAATTTAAATTTCTCATTTATGAACAACGTATTAAAAAGGATATACTTCGTATGAGTTTATTTCATTGAGAAAGAAACATGTATAAGGGTTGGTTTGCAACTCCTTTTAAAAAAGCACTTCTCAACTTTTGGCTTTAAAAAAGCACTTATTTTCCCAAACACTACAACTTTTATTTTTCTCGGCTTCCGCATCAAAAGTGCTTTTACTTTTTCTATTACACAAAAAGCACTTATTTACCAAACACTACCCACTTTTACTTTTCAAAATCACTTTTTTCTCAAACACTATCAACTTTTATTTAATTACTTCTCCTCATTTCATTAAAAAAAGCACTTTTTTAAAAGCAGAAGCTGTTGCAAACAGACCTTAAGTAGTCGGCCCTTTTATTTTGTACATTGTGGAAATGGTGACTTACAAAGCTCAGTTATTATCATTATTATTTATTAACGAAAATAGTGATCTAGAAATCCCGTGAACTTGAAAGATAGCTAGGCTAGGGTGCCAAGTATCTCACATGACCTGAGATCTCTTATTTGTTTTTTAGTGTACGTGTCTTGAAAATGGAAATCTACTACTGTAGACATACATGTGAACTATTTGATCTATGTGTGTCATATAAAGGGGTGTTTGGAACTGATTCTGATTCTGCTTCTTTTTTAAAGCAGAAGCAGAATCAGAATCAGTTTTCAGAAGCTGGCCACCCCCAGCTTCTAAAAAAACTGATTCTAGGAGTAAATTTGAGTACCAGAATCACTTCTTCACTTTCATCCAAACACTCCAGCTTCTGCTTCTATTCCAAGGAGCAGAAACAGTTTTAAGAATCAGATCCAAACACCCCGTGACTAAAGTAGTGCAGCATATAGCAGGTGTATGAGCTCTATTTATTCAGGTTTTGAGAGACATGAGCCGGCTTAATAGAATAACGAGACTATGAAAATACTTCATAGTTTATGCACGGGCTAAATTTACAAATGAGCTAGTGTATCATTCTGTCTTCTTGTTCTACAATTCTTTCTTTTTCATTTCAAGTGATAATATTATACGTAGTACTCCCTCCGTAACTTTAAAATCTTCTAATTTGAAAAGTAGGTAGATTAAGAATAGTGAAAAAGAATATGAATTATTGAGGGTATAATAGGAAGATAGTGGAATAAAGTGATGGAATGTAGGATAAATCCAAAAAATGTAGTTGTAATAGTGTATTATTTTCAAAATTATTGAGGGTATGATGGGAAGATTTAGAAATGTAAAGATTTTTTTGTTACGGACGAAAAAGGAAAGTGGGAAGATTTTAAAGTTACGGAGGGAGTATTATACAAGTATTATGTAGCACTATTCCTCCGGAAGTCAGAATATGCTTCCGTTTTTGTTCTATGAAAAGTTTTCAAGATTGAAGGCACTCAAAATGAGGTAAATTTAAATTTCTATTCCTTGGATTCTATTATTAAAAACTAGCATGGACACGCGCGTTGCGCGAGGGTTGATGCCCAATGGAAAAATACGGTCAATTTAAGAGTGCAAGCCACTCTAAGTCATCCAATACCAAATTAACTTGCATTCGAAAATATGTTCAAGAAGCAATGAAACAGTTAAACATGGACTTTGGTTACATACCGTTGATATTCAGCAACAAGAAGAAAATGACACACAACCACAAATACCATCTGCAATAAAGAAACAAAAGAATTGCATAAATTATTTGGAAAAGATTGTTACCAACTACTGAAAGAAAAACAACTTTAGATGGTGTCATTATCACTTCCCTCATGAATGACGACAACTTTCTTGAAATCATCTTCCCGTGCATGCAACTTGTACTTGTGAAATACAACTTTGTATTCTCTCTGCAATGTGTCTATGTACGGAAATTGCATGCACATGAAGATGCATGAAAATAAATTATTAGACATTTCAGAGATAGTTACCACAATAATGAACCCCATACAATCTGACTTTGAGACAATAATAAAATTTCTTAGAGAAAGAGTGCATTTCTTTTATTTGTTGCATTCCTTGAGTTTAGAGCTAGATTCAATGTTTGAGACCAAATCATTTGTTACTGAGGCTCCATCTGTTAGCCTTGTTAGCATAATAAGCAAAATAAATTGTGTTGTCTTATTTGGCTCAAATAAATGTTAAGAAAATTCAACAATTTCATCCAAATAACTCCTTTACCAATGTGAAATAGTATAAGAGCATTTCAAAAAGAAGATATAAGGGTTTTGCCCCCAAATTTGGTATACTATAAATGACTCGAATAGTATTTTGTAAATATCTAGCAGCAAAGGGCCGCAAACCTTCATTGGATGAAAAATAAGCATTCTAAAGAACATATAATTTCAGTTTATGTCACTTTAAAACAATAGTGAGCTAACATGGGTTTGGAGGTCACTTGAGTCCCTTACTAAATATTACACCACGTTTCTTTTTGTTCATAAGGTATCAAATCCATATCCACTTTTAGATATGAGCAAACACCTGCATAGAGCAATATTATAGCACATCTAGATCACCTCGAGCAATGGTTTCCCATCAGATGCACCATACACAAGCCATTGCTTAATATTAAATTGGGCAATCCTTCATTTAATTATTTCATTTTCATTTACCCCAGTGCCGCAAAGGCTCCCACCTACGGTGGGGTAGGGGGGTCGGATGTATGCAGTCTTACCCTTGTACAAGTACAGAGAGACTGTTTCTGGATGACCCATAGTGAAAACCACGTCCAAAATTGCATGAACTGATTGTTGCTTCATAGCAAAGAAGTGCAGACAGTTTAGTGAGTCATTTTGCTTTATTCCATCATATTCTCAAGCCAAAAAATAATGAATCTTTGGTTCCATAGCAAATGATGGATAAAAACATAAGTATTTTTATCCACTATTCTAGCACATCTTTCATCGAGTTCTTGTGAAATTTGGCACTCAAATGATTGGTTTTAAATTAATAAAAGCGTAATAGTGGTCACGTACCTCTAAATATGGTGGATGCAAAACAGTAAGCACCTTCAGAACTTGAAGTGTAGTCAAATATATATCTGTCTCGTGAAAAAAATTAATCAATTCAGTGCATATAGCTAAGACATTATTAATGTAAACATAAAGAGATGAATTACTGGATCCGGTAAATGATAAGTTGCTAAGGTAATATGATACATATTTTTTTATATAATCTCCTAGGTAACAAGTTTTACAAAGGAAGATAAGTAAGTCCAGTACACATTATCACCAATGATTCAAAGGCTTGAGTATTTCATTAGCAACATAGACCAAAGCTTGAGTATTCCATTAGCTTCATATCACCCTTGATTCAAAATAGTTCATATTGTTATACCAGGATTCACTATTTAAAATTCAACTTGATATTTGGCCATTCATCACAACTACAATAGAAAATGTAAGTCAACTCACCAGTTCATATTCATGTTCAACCTCACGAGTTCATATTCACCCAATCACCAAGTAACAACATAAAAAATTACAGAACAAAAAAGTTTTGAAATTTATAATTTAATAGTTATAGGAACAAGTTATACAAAGAAGAAAAATATATATTAAGCTGGAACAAGTTATACAAAGAAGAAAAATATATATTAAGCTGGACAGACAAATTACAAATTTGAGAGTCTTTTGCTTTCAGAAAAATGTGAAGTACAATTAGAGAAATACCGCTGCATACTAACATGAAGAAAGATCCCAGGACAAATTAAAATATCATGTCTTAAAAGATCCTTAGTAATTCACATTTAATTTTTGTGTGCCCGTATTAGTTAAAAAAAATATGAAGGTGGAGATTGATGAATAAATTACCTTTGTACACAAAGGACGCATAGACTCGCCAAAAACTCAAAATTACCTAAACAAAATAAACTTCAATAATCAGGGCAACGTATCTTAACTATTTTGACCAAATTAAATTATACCATTATGTGCACAGATTGAATATCACAGATTGAATCAAAAATTAAAATAAAAAGTGGGACAAGGTCAAATTTGGTTTTGGTTTACCTCCTAGCAAAAATAAACCGAGCAAATATTTTAGAAGCTTATCTTGGTAAGCAAGGGAAAGACAGTCACCACGACCACGTGAAAGTTTTTTTTTAACCTTACAAATTTAAACGCATATTGTGATCTTACAAGTTCACCATCGAGCTGGTACGATTGACAGATTGAGCCTTTCTTGGTGGTTTATTCCCTCTTCAACCTTCAACTAAAAAACAAAAACAAAAATATCTTATATATAAACATAAAAAGAGAGAAAAAGGTATAAAAACAATTGTCATGTGATTCATCTGAAGGCAAGATTTTATCTTCTATGGTTTATCATTCTAGCTGAGAGAACTGAGGTGGAATTTCACAAAACAGTGTCATTTATTCTTAATCTGTTTGTGCAGTGGTTTGTTTAAAAGAACAAATTGAAACATTTACTTTCACTTGATTCTGGTGGGAGGCAGTAAACTAAAATAAGACAGAACTAACTATCAAATTCCAAGTACAAAATTATAAAGAACATGTATTTCAAAATTATTTACGAGAATCCATTGGCCTATGTATCCCATAATCTGATAGAGAGCAGGAAGAGCATGGGGCGGGAACGGGAATTTTTATCGTTGATTATCTGGGCAACGGTTTACCCCGTTGATTTTTATTTTTCTGTTACATAACATAATCACTTTTGAGGGGGAAAATATTATTCAGTTAATGGAAAGTAAAGGAAAGCGATTTTGCTTGCACATATGTCAAAAGATTATCCCTTTTTCATTCGTGAAGTAATAGGTAACTAAAATGCTTCCAAATATTAGAAACAAAGAAATAGTGAAGTAAAACATGATCGGGTGAGATTTCATCAGCTTTACATTGAGGACACATTGAGAGCCCAATATTTGCACCAAGACTTCACCAATCAAAATTTTCATTGTTTTAGGCGGAATTTCATTTTCACTTGTATGCATAGTGTTTTTAGAATGCATACCCACTTTTCAAGAAAAACATAAATAAACACACTGACTTAGGCATATAAGTATATATTTGGTAGGACTTTACAACTTATATTGACGTCTAGTAGGAAGCCATAAAAAGAAAACACTCACACGTCCAAAAGTGACTGCCAAATCAGAACAAATGCACAATCGAATCAAGGAAAAATGATCCTTCATGAACATAGTAAAAAGGCCTAGAATCTGGCCGGATAGAAGCATATATAAGAACCCCACTTACAATAATGAGACAAATAATTAAACATTGAACACTTCAAGGAATATGCATACTATTTGGAATGTAGACTTTACATGTGTTCACAGGAACTTTGGATGAATGCTTAGTATAGAATCATTAATCAGTTCAAGAAATACCTACCCTTAGGAGACTTATAGTAGCCAAGTGATGTTTATTTAATCCGTCCTCCACAACCTTGCCAACTATACAAATAGATTGTTAGATATTCCTGATGTTCTACTAAAACGAAGCTATATGAGCAGATATCAAGAAGTTCCATACGTACCAAGTTCATATGCTTTAGCTGCAACGCTAGCAGCTATATGAGCAGATATCCTTCCTGATGTTTGTGAAAGTAGGATAAATCATTCCTTGCGCATAGTGTTCTTCAGTTACTTGACTGGCCAAAGCCTCAGCTGTTCTCATAGTAATTAATAAATGCATAAGAGAATGTTAAAAGCAGCCATAAGAATTCATTCCTCTAATTCTAACCTGCGTAAAATGCATGATACATGCTACCTAGTATATTATTAATTATTATTATTATTGTAACTAAGGCTTGGGTGTTGCTGTTGTTTTTTTATGACAACTGAAACTCATTTTAGACCCCATTGCTGCACACTTACAAGCTGTTAGGAGCATATCATCATGCACGTGCATGGCACCAGACATGACCAGTCCAATACCTAGCCCAGGGAAAATATAGCAATTGTTAGCCTGCGCAAACATCAGAGGTCAAAAATTAATATACTCAATGACATAAAAGGTCTTCTATACATAAATTTGTGTGTAAACGAAAGCAAATCTCGTAATGTATCATAACCTGGCCAGGTATGTTAAGTTTGCCGTTGTATTCTACTGAAGGAAACAGGCTACCACTTGCAAACACTGCACGACCCTGTTTAAAAAAATGCACATACCATCGGAAGATCGGTTATTGTATTGGCCCGACTAATTAAAGAAGTTTTGTCCTCTAAAAAACTTAGAGCATCACCTCAGTCCATTTGTAAGCCTCTTCATCAGTACATTCGGCTTGTGATGTTGGGTTGGAAAGTGCCAATATAAGAGGTCTCTGACATTCATGCAATTCAATATATAGAACTTCGATTTTCAGGTATGGCCGTATGGGTACCGATTAAGAATAGGGTACCTTGTTAATTGCACCCATGGCTTCAATAACTTCTTTTATAAATGTTTTTTCAACTCCAGAAGTCCCTATCAACACCGTCAGCTTGATAGCCTAAGTTCGGAAAGAGCACAACGGTTGTTTAAATAAAAACATGTGCTGAAATCAGTACTAAAGAAACTAAAAAACACGAGCATATAGACAACTTAAATAAGGAATTACTATAGATGAGTATTTAACAAGCCTTGACAACGTGTAAGAGATTGTCAATAAGTTCATGTTCATGTGCCAAGGCTTCTTAAAGGACAGAAGAGATGCTTTTCGAGAACTAACAATCCAACCCTGCAGACATATCACAAAGACACACATTACTACTTGTTTGGATGGGGAAACCAACAAGCCCAAATTATTATTGGAAAATGAGGCATTCCTATTAGGAGACGGTTGCTTGCCAGGATTGCAATTTCCGTGACTGAGACTGTTGGAACCCAAATGAAGTAGTTTTATGTTTTGTGTTGGGGCCTCATTATCCAAGTAGTCCTCCTCTACCTTTGAGTCCACAAGCCATATCCTTTTACGAGTTTCTTCAATAGGGGCTTCTGTCTGAGGATAAGATTAAGAAGTTAGTATGCACAAGTTAGAGACCAACATGAGAAGATTTTGATTTTTAGGGCCTATTTCCAGTGAGAATAACATCTCCAATACCTTCTTTGAAATCTCAAGAGCTATTAGCTCTGCGATTCAGGTGCCAGCCTGCAAGCGCACACATGCATATACAATAATTCACTTGGACAGTGTAAACGGAAAGACAAAATGGTGTATGTTGTTCTTTAATCTTATGCTTCTCACTGTCTTAAGATAAACTGCACCAAGATTTTTTGCAACAAACTTGAATACTTTCCTACCACTTATGCACAGCATAATCTAACTAATGACACTTTATGGTTCTTAAGATTCCCACTTTTGATTCTCAACTTTAATAATGTAGTACTTCCAAACTGTCTACTTTTCTGTCAGTTTGGTTGTGGTAATTAATTAATATTACCTCTCCAGCACCAAGGAACAAAAACTTGTGGTCAGCTAAGGTACCCCCAAGTAGCTTAAGTGAGACTACAAGCCCAACAAGCACCCCAGAAGCAGTCCCCTGCACGGTAGAGAGGTCCAGATATTAAATTGAAGAAACAGCTTTTCTCAAGTCTAAGCAAAAGCTACAACAAGAACAGGTTAATTGTTGAATTAAATATATAAACATGTATATCATCATTGAAGACCAAATGAGTGGTTCCATATTTGGCCAGCACCTGAAATGCATTGTGGTTAGCAAAAACTTCAAACTGACAATGGCATTAGATCCCATCCACATTAACAAATGAAGTTGATTCTACATATACATATATAAGAGAGTCAATTTTGTCAAGTGATCACTGACATGTACAAGAACCTTTACACCATGGTTTTGCTTTAAAGCAGTCATGAACTCATCCAGAAAGTCATAGTAT